>DWME01002127.1:0-21922 GCA_018244795.1 Parelbella ahira ahira | reverse complement strand
AGCGAATATTGCCGCGGCTAAAACAGACAACGGTTGTGGTCATGATTGCACTACAAACATTATGTATGCACCTACACGACTGACGTTCGTGTAAAGTGTTCAAATATTCTTTATATATTTTTTTTTAATTATTTGTAAAATTATGGAATATCCTCAACTAATATCGCCATTTTATTTTTTTCGTTTAAAATGTTAGTTTTTATTCGTTATGACAAACCGAGGCAAACATATTGTTCAGTGTTTAAATATTTAAGAGTTTTAATTGGGATTAAATGACGATACAATGTCTTAAAAATATACAGGGTGGTTTAGTTCGGTTCTTATAGAGGATAGTATGTACAATGTCAGTATAGTGAACCATAAAGTCGTTTATGTACACCATGCACTTTATAGTTAAACTTGGAACTGCGCAAACTTTTATGATCGACATTTTTATATTCTCTTAGTGTCACTATTATGGTACACACGGGTATTTTTGTTGTAAAAGCACAACATTCGTAAACCAACTTCAATGTTTTTTACGATGCAATCTTGTATGAAATGTTGATTTTGGAAATGGGATAAAATTTACTTATCACGCCTTCATCAACAGATATCTTCTGGATGAGTTATCCATGCAGATATTACTAGTGACTATTGTAACAGTTAAAACAAAAAAGGTTGCAGTTATCACACCACAGTTGCTTTTTTGTCGCGTGATGTACAGTCGTCATGTCATTTGTAATTCTGACCAGCAAAAGCTAACTCTACGGTTAAAGTACCTACCATGGTCGACTTCCTCTCAAAATGTATTCAAGGTTCAATTGTTACAATGCTAACGCTCGGAGTTTTGGCAGTTCAGTACTCACCTTGCGTGGTCTGCAAGCCGGCCCTCGGGCCAGTTGCCTCCGAGCCTCATTCTCCGCAGCAACCGCCTCCTTCACCGACTGTGGCGGCCATTTTTGATCCCCACGCATGTTTACGCCTCCTGTGATGTAATTATCTTATTAAATAAATCGATAAATTATCAAATCATTTCAAATTAACCATTTTTATAAGCATTAGGTTTTTCATAAAATCTGCAACGTTGGTAATTTCTATATAACGACACGAAGTACCTATTAAACAGACAAAAGTACCTAAAAATACCAAGTCATACACTCGCAATTCCCTAGCCTAGGACGAAGAACGTTTATTTACAAAATGCCTATTCGTTTTTCTTACAGAATTCAACTAACTAAAACCGCCATAAATGATTGATCCAGTAACAATTCCTAAGAATGACATGCTATATTTCCAGAACATTCAAATCGCTGCTCACAAAGTATTTTATTTAAATCGATTCCTACACATGCAAAAGATCTGCGTCAAAAATGTCCTCTTCATTCGACATTGACTATTATGCACGAGCGTTCTTCATAAAAGTTTCTGACAATAATACAGCGTAGAGAGGTGTATTTAAAAAGCTTTTATACCTGAGAGTATTGTTCCGAAGCGACAGCGCGACGTATAAAAAGCAATTTAAAAAACAATATACTGTCTTCGGTCTAGCTACACTGAGGGTGAACTGGCACAAACATAGCTACTCGTCTTTTTACGTGCTTTGTTATCGCCAACGTATTTTAGAATTCACAGCTATCTTATTTTATAAAACAAGGTTCGATTTGTATAATTTAATTTTGAACGGAATCAATTTAATCGTAAACCCGAAACATTTTAATTAATTGCTGCTTGCAATGTCATTTATCTTGCCAATGTTTCTGTTGGCCATTATTGCAATGTAGCGCAATGACTGACGCAAATAATATTATTAATATTAATTAAGTTTAATATGTCGTTGTAATAAATACCTAAATGTTCTCTTTCACACGTGTGTGATATTTTCATACCTCATGACATATTAAAATAACAATATTATGATACAATACAGATACATTGATTAGTACAAACTTTGACTTCTTAGTAGGGACCTAAGATTGAATGTATTTAGGTCTTAATGGTTTTTTAAAATGGTCTTGTAAAATAACCACAGGTAAACAAGTCATGTAGAGTTAAATACACATTTGGAAATTGAAGTAAACTTTACCTTTGAACGTAGCTGTGGCGGGCTGGCTAGCAAAAACGGGGGGCGGTTTTTGGTGAATGGGTGGTTGCTGCCTAAGGGTAATAGTCGTCGGTGGAGGCTCAAACGGCTTCTGGGGCGGATATACTGGCTCCGAGTACTGCGGTTGCGGGGAGTACTGTGGCTGCGGCGAGTACTGCGGCTGCGGAGAGTACTGCGGCTGGGGCGAGTACTGCGGCTGCGGCGAGTATTGCGGTCTCTGGCCACCCGGCTGTAAACGTATCAATATTTAATATAGAAGGCAAATACTCCATTCGATTTTTATAGTCCACTGCAGAGCCCGTAATCCTAAAGATGCACCGTTTTGGCGCGAAACACCTAATGGTGGTGGCACTATGATGTCCACACGCGCTGTGTTGTTTGTGACAGGGCGGGCAGTGCGTAGGTGCTTAATACAGTTATTCAGCAACATAATTTATGTCGCGGATTATCGAAAAATAATTATTGATAACGGATTTCGCCGACATGACACCCGAGTCTAAAAACTATTTTTTATAGTTTTTACTAATTATTATAAAATCAAGTTTTTTAATCTTAACAACAACGACACAAAAACTGTAAGTGCAACGAAATGATAGAAAATGCATTATTTTTTGAGAGCAAAAACGTCATCATATACACATACACATTTTTTATCTATTATTATAGAGTACGACATAATTTAAACACATCAAAGAAGATTTTATGCTTCATATTATGTTCTGGTTTGTTATTAAAAAATATTTAGGTATATTAAGTTGTATATTACCAATATTATTTCTATTTGCAAAATGTATTTAAAAAGCGCATGCATAATGTTAGTAGTGTAGACTAGGTGTGAAGGCGACGGTGACGACACATCTGCAACTTGGGGTACCTGCGGGGAGGTAGGGGCTGGTACGGGCGCCCAGCGGTTCTGCGGCGGGCGGTAGGGCTGGGCGCTGGGCGATAACGGACCCTGCTTGTAGGGCTGGCCTACTGGGGAAGCGGTCACTCCGGGTCCCACCGGGATCAGCTTACTCAACCCTGTGGCTTGTTGACGCCGTCCCTCACAGAACGCGGGTTGCGATTGCGATTGAGGTGCTTGGTACTGAGGGTACTGGTTCTGGGGTTGCGCTGGAGGAGCTTGGTAAGGTTGTTGGTATTGGGGTTGGGTCTGTGGAGCGAAATATTGCTGTTGTTGCTGTGGTAGGTATTGTTGCTGTTGTGGAGAGTGCTGGGCGCCGTTGTAGCTCGCGGGGCTCTGCTGTAGGGGACAAACGAAACTAAAAGGGCTGTCCATAAAGCTAGCTCAAACTTTTTGCAGGATTCCGTCAATTTCAAGTAAAAGCATAGTGGCGTGTAAGGGTTTTAAATTATTGTGGATACACTTTAAATTATTAGTGGATACATAAGTGAATATTCTGGGAACTTGAGAATTGAAAATTTCATCTTCTGTAGTATCTGAATTTCATTATAGAGTTTGGTATTCCAAGTGCTGTACCAGTGTTTTGTGTTTTTACAGATGGTGCGGTTTATGGATAGCCCCCGTAATTATAACATAATAAACCGTGAATAACTAAAAGCTTCGCACCGATTCCCTGTATTATGTGACAATACATAATTTAAACAGAAGCAGTGATATTTACATGCATAAATATGAGTGCTTGTCGCCACCTTGAAGCGTTTGCAATTTGCAGTATTTTGCTGTCTACTGTATTTACATCATATTCAGTGCGCATATAAGATTACCTGCTGTGGCTGATGGTAGCCGTTGGTCTCCGGCGCTGGCGGCCAAACTACTTTCTTCTGACCTGTAACAATAAATTACTATAGCATTTGTTGTCTCAATTTTTATTGGCTTTCAGTAATTCGACGCCTATTACGATCAAGGTATTTTTTGTTAAACAAACATATTACAGAAAAGTTTTATCTATCAGCGCTAGCTATCTTGCCACGATGCTATCTGGAGACCACACATTTCGGCACCCAACGCCGAGATACCTAGTTATTATGACACATTCCGCTTTAAATTAGCCTGGCCCACCGAGCTTTTGGATTTGCGCCAGAGGATTGAAGAAGAAAAAATAACAATTTTGCTTGTGTATGAATCGAATTTCAAATATAATATTTTGAACGGAGAGGCTCATCGATTAATAAAATTCAGGTGTGGTGTCAGGTGTTTCGGAGGATTCACTCTACTAATAATAGATCAACGACACGTATGTACTTTATTATAACTGATTCTTTTGTTTATGGACACTTACATACAAAATGTAATAATCACCAATACAATCGTTCGTAAATATTGAAGTAAGGGCATGTATTAATTCTCGTTTATTCATACCATGGTATCGTGTTACATCTAATACATTTGAAGCTGGAAAACGATTTTTGTACGTGATTGTACAGTGAAGTGAAAAGCGTGTACGGAGTTCGATAATCACATCAAGGAAGTGTACAAAGCCAGTCGGTACACACAAGTGAACTATTCGGAACTAAGTTTGATCATAATATTATTGCTTCTGTGTGGCTTCGAAACTATTCGGCTTGGCGGATTGGCTTTACAGTTAATTAAAATTTAATCGAATTGTTGCGAAACGTCTATAGTTTTGTTAGGACGGTGCATTGAATGTATTGAAACCAATTTGATATATTATAGTGATATGCCTCAATTAAAAAATGAACCCTTAATAACAAATAAAAAAATGCAAATTACATATCCAAAACAGGATTTTAAAACCTAAAATAAAAAAGAATAATATTTTTTTTGGAAAATGCAAGCAGGTTAAACCAAATATTGAAAATTGATATTTTCCTCAATACAAGCTTGTATAGTTTAGTAACATAGGACTAATAAAGTGTTTACACGTAGAGACAAAAAGTATGTATTCATTGCAGTAGTAATGTGTGGAACTTACGAGTAGAATGCTTGGAGCGCGCGTCGGCCGCCTGCCGCCGGACAGAACAACGTTTGACTAGTTTGGCGCGTTCGCCAGGTGAATACGAGCGCAAATAACTACCACATATTATATTTTCAGAGAGCGCAGCACTACTGGACCTCCCTCTCTTTCCCACCTACATCTTTGTAGACCATGACTTCTAATATAGAACGTCACATGTTCCAAGTCGGAATAGACACAGCCGAATAAATTACAACATTAACATTCGACCGATCCAGAAGTCGTTTCATGTGATGAGATACATTGAAACGAGCAAGCTTTTCCGCGATCTTCAAATAATGGATAATGTGATTAACATCGCAACTATGTATTTTGTTCCAGCTGGTGACTGGGCAGTGAGTTTTAAATAAAATTGTATAAGAATTGTCTTACACTAAAAAATAAGTTTATATTAGGGAAAATATATAAACGTATTATTTCTGCAATTTAACCAATCACATGTTAGTTTTGTAATTAATTTAATAGGTACAATAAAACGACCATTACATACAGCAATATCGTGGACTTTATTCCTATAAACAGAATTAGGTACATCGCCGTAGGCTATTTCATGTGACATGTTTAACTCTAATCAACATCATCAATATGAATGAAAATAGCAATAATGTTGTTCCATATTATGTGGTAGCAATTAGCAGTAGTAAAAGAAAACTTTCTTTATGATATCTGATAAAAAATACGTATAAAACGTACAGAATATACAAGCTTGAGGCTGTACACATTTACTAAGAAATCAATGTTGTTATTATAGCTAATGATCACGTGCACGAAGAAATATGTTACATAAATATTTTATTACTCGATGGCTTAGTTGTTTTTGTATTGTATCGTAATGAATCACGGCAAGTATTTGTTATTGTTACTAAAGCACTTGGTTCAGATCAGCGTCTGGCAACCTAGTGCGCCGACTCATCCGTCAGCCAGCTATCATTTTTTTAATGTGCTTTTTATCGCTGTATACGTACTTTTAAGCTATTGTGAGCTATTCTAATATTTAGTGAACATTACTTAAAATCAAATTGTTTTTTTTGGTTTTAGTATACATTTTATAACTAAAATTGTCCAGATTATTTATATTATTATCCGTTAATTTTTTTTAAATATTATTAGTGAAGCTCGACACGTTGAAGAAATAGGCAATATAAAGATAGACTTACCACAAATCGTGGCAATGAGGTTAACAAATACATATTACTTGTAACACAAATTAATGTATAGAGAGGATAGTGTATTTTTGTTACCGATAGATGAGCTGGATTCGTGGAAAATTTGTACAATGATTTCTATGTCAACTTCGATAGACGCCAACATATCGATTGAGAAATGTGTAATAAAAATATGTTTGGTACCGTGAGTGTTCGCGAATCGAAATACACTCATTCGCACTTTGAATCCTTCGGCACGAATTTAATATTAGCCGTTGAATCATATGTGCGGCTGCAAAAGTAGAGTCATCCGAAATAGGCACAGGTTGCGTCAAACAAAACGGCGTGTATTTTATTATTCTTTGACGAAAGCCTCGGAGTCAAAGGTCGACATAAAATTGGAATTGAATTTAAAAACAACTTGCTTTATGGAGTTTCGATTCGACTAGAACTCTATCAAATGGTTAAAATAATATACAATATATAAGCAACTCTACGAATGTAAGTCGAATTATGTTTCATGGCCTAATCATGAAGTACACTTATTTCTGATTATTTGGTATCAGAGATGCAAATTAGATAAAACGACAGAATAACATATCTACTATAATATTGCGGTTCGAAAACTATTAAACTTCCGAGCTTTTAAGGTTTCCAAGCAGTGGGTGCCATCCATTATATGTAACAGTATCACAAATTGTTATTGGCTTTTTAAGATGCTTCGTTTTCAGTGAAATTTCAAAGAAATTTTGTGAATTGATATACATATATTGCATTATATAAAGCGAAAAACTGCAAAAAATAATTTAGCTTGTATTTCATTTATTGAGAGAACAATATTAAGATTTATTTTTAATAGTTACATGAAGATAGAAAATACATTGCTTTTTAAAATCAGAAACAATAATATGAGAGGTAACGCGTGTCCAATAGTGGAACGACAAAACGGTTCATGATAATGGCGATGATGCTGCTGACGGTGATGTTCGACGAAGATGATGATGATGTTCGTTCACAGAACAACTTCAAAATCAACGTGGAATTTGTAAAACCTGCTTTTAATTTTTAATTTTCGTTATTACGAATCCAACTCTGCGTTATTGGAAATTTAAAAAAATGTTAGAATTTTTTATTACTTATTCTGATCATCAAATATAAAATGGGATTTTTTAATGTAAATGTATAAAGTATTTTAAATTTTTACTTGTTATTTTTAATTTATGAGCATTATTGTCGTTTGAATTTTCTTCTGTTTTTAACTTTGATATGCACGTAAGATTGTTAAAACTGACACCATTGTCTAATGTTATATTAACATACATAGTTTTCAAAACCACGTTTTACGCATTGTACTCAACATGTTAAAATACCATGATACCAATGTACTAATTAACTACCTATTATCACAACACCTAGGCATATTTTACACAAATTTACACAAACGATGATAACTTTACCAACAAATACTATTTCAGGCATGTCGGCGTCGGTATTCTTTCGTTGTCGGCCGTGTACTACCACAAAGAATGACAGGTAAAGGCAAATGTTACATGACATGTTACCAATGATTGCCAAATTATTTTTACTAATGAGCTATATTCAACACTAAAGTGCAAGAAAAAGGTTCTCACGGACGAAATTAAATAAACGGGCGTTACTCTCTGACGAACGAACAATAGGTATGTTTACCTACATATGTTTATTTCTGGTTCAATGATTCATCCATGTCTGACAGCGTGCATGTATTCATATTCAGTGCTTCGCAATCACTTTTGTATAATATGCGCGGTGAAATATATGTTGGAAGCAATAAATGCGAATCATGCACAACAAATCAACTAGATAATTCTAGAAGAATTATTGCTGTTTCTAACGATGAATGTTACTTTCGGAAGAATGTGCTACATGAAAGCTGAGTCTACTCTAGCAATCCCGAGGGTACCTTTGGTAGCTTTCATAAATTCTGGGTATATTTGTGAGTTGGCGTTGAGCTGACCATCCCAACGACGGGCCGTTTTCGTCCCGGCGGGAGGCCAGTAGCGGTCAAACCGACGATTGGCAAATACCAAGTTCTCCAAAATCGCCTGCACTTGAGTGGGGTCTAATTCTGGCAAAGCAGTGGGACATTTTAGTAGCGTTAGCAAGCACTACACTAATCTGTTTAAGTGTAGTCGTTCCTATCTGGACTCTATTCTCACTTCAACAATCACTAAGGGCGAAAGTTATTCAACTTTACTTCGATTTCACAGTAGCATATACCCACCTGTCGCCTTATTGAATTCTGTTGTAGCTCTTTACGATCAAAAATACACTTTGTAACAAATGTAAGATACTTGTCAAAATTTATTATAAATAAGTATAATTGCCCTGAAATACGAAACGACTACTATAGTGTAATAAAAATAATGTATCCAAAAACACCCACATAAGTCTCATGTAGTAGGTATAATAATTAATTGAGGGTTAAAGGGTTAAGAAACATAGGGTTAATTAAACTAACTGGGATATCCTTTGCGGTTGCGCTCCTCTTCCTCAAGCATCCGTAGCACGGCGGAGTTGGCGAGGTTAGCCGGTTTGTCGGTGCTCGGGTTGTTGAAGTTTATACTGCGGAATGAAACAATTTATTAATCGTTTTTCATTAGCATAGGATAAACACACAACGTCAATGGTGATGATGATGATGCAACCTTCAGGTAGAAATGAAAATCTAAAAATAACGGTTCAACGTATAAATGAAACAGTAAATAGTGAAATTGTAAAAGAATGTATGTATCTATGTATATAACAGAATATACCATGTTAGAATATACCTATGTTGGCAAGGAGTAATAATAATTTGCTAACGTTATTCCGAATTACCTATTTTTATGTGAAATACATGATATTATATCTCATTTTGTACATAGTAATAAACCTTGTAATAGAATTATTGTATCTAAGGTCGTAGTCATACATTGAAGAAAATAATTATGTAATGTGTGTGTCATAGACCCAACAATAAATAGACTGACATAGTGTTGAAGGCTTGAAATAAACAACACACCTATTTTTTGTTTAAAAATAAGTGTGTACGTGCGGTGGTGGCATTGACACCGCCTGCGCCTACGTCGAAGACTCCGGGTTCGATTCACTACGGTTCACTGTGTGCCAAACAAACATTGTCTCATGTCTTGGCGTTTTCAGTTTAAGCTATGTGGCCTTATTAAAGACGCACAGTCATTATATTATGTATATATTACATACATACATATATTGAAATTTTGTAATTAAATTTCAAAAATTAATTGTAAATATAATTATAGCAAAAGTTAAAGCAAGTAACAAACGAAATGTAAGAGTATGTTGCAACTACTAGCTGAAAATAATAAGAGTTGTAAGTAAATATAGGCAAGTAATAAATCAAATATTGATACAAAATGGAAACGACATTGTTATTATTTGTTTCATTTAAATGCCAAAGTTAGTTCAACTTTAAAAGTATTCGTAGCAATTACGAGTTTAGCCACCGTGAGAGCTATTACCAACTTTCACTGCTTACCCAATAAATCAATTTCCAATGGTGTTCGGAAAGTCAATCACAAAAACGGCAAGTTTATTTAAGCGATACAGGAACCGTCCCGTGGGAACCGACGCAAGAACTTGTGACAAAGCGTAAGAGAGCAACTTCGCGTTGATTGTGTTTTGGAGTTTCCACTTTCCGCAATCTGGGCCTACCGACGTTTAAACAAAACCGCGACTCGTGTGGAATCGATATATTATGTATTTTATGCAAATGTCGTAATCGTCAACTTCAATCGCTCTATCGTTCGATCGTAGGATACTGGTCTGGTCTCAGAATGGTTAACGCCACGCTGTCCAAATAAGGGTTGGTAGACTACACACGCATCAGAGAACTCAAAGGTGTGCAGATTTCCTTACGATGTTTTGCTTCACCGTTACAACAATATCTCAATGTATTATTTAGGACAATAATTTCCAGTATCGTATGAAATTTGAGCATATTAACACAAGAGTTAACAATTAAGGTAACACCTGATAAATTAATTTCAATAAATAAAAAAAAATAATAATTTCAAGATTACATTTTATTAATGGCAACAACATTTCAGTTTTATTTCTGTCGTAAGATGAGAGTAAAGTCTTGTTTCACATTTAACAATGATGTTACATTGTAAACAAGAAACAGAAGTGTCGTGCAAATATTACAATTTCAGATATGATATCACCCTAGACATATTGAAATGAAACATTGAAAAACACTACGTATTTATATAGGGACACTTTTGTTTCGAATTAGTCAGCTCTGTTCTTTTTTACGATGTCACTGACGTGATATCATAACTCATCTATTTTACAGTCGCAATGTACATGAGAAGACCGTTATTTTGAGATATAATGACGTCCATAGAACTAAAATGTACAAATACATAATATCTTTTGGCTTCTGGAATTGTATATAACACAATAACAATAAAATTATATCGTTTTATATTATCACATCTGTCACAGAACCAACAACCGTTGGAACAGAACGTGGTCTGGAGTGGAGACCATATCTTGGCAAACGTAACGTAGGACGCCCTCCAGCTAGATGGAGTGACGATATACGCAAAGTGGTCGGCAGCAGTTGGAGGCGACGAGCTGAAGAACGAGCTCAGTGGCGTGCTATTTAAGAGGCCTATGTCCAGCAGTGGGTGGAAATAAGCTGATAATGATGATGATGATGTTTCATAATGTCCGTTAATGATGTTATTTATATTATGTTGTGTGATATAATATAGATAACTGTCTTTATTATGCATAGTATACTAAGCAGATTTATGTATAAAACTTTTTATACAATAATTATTCTATTTGATGTTATAATTTTTTTTTTGTAGAGTTATAATGTAGCTCGGACGTTGCTCTTTAAAAATATAGCTTTTTAAATGGATACTACACAGATGTAAGTATAAATCGCACTTGACGATACAACTATCCATATAAAGAAATGGAGTTGACGTTCACCTTATGTGCCTTTATTGGTAATGTTATCGAGTGTCAATGTCATATAAGTCGTGCATGATAGCAAAACACACACAACCTCCACAGGCTTCACCAAAAAATATCACTTATGGTGTATACAATAAGGGTAGTTTTGCTGTGGTGCTCAACAGCTTTAATTAAAACTTGACTGTGACACTTTTGTTTGAATTTCGACTGTCTTATCGCGAGTTATAAGACTCGTAAGAAAAGCGCTCGAAGTTTTCATGAATGTTCTATATTGTTATAAAGTTGGAATGAAAACAAAAACCATGTGTAGTTTCAGCGATGCTCGTAAAGTAAATGTGTATTCAAAGAAATTCTACTTATGTGTGCTTTTTTATGATAATGTGGATCCGTTGTTATGAAACGAACGAGTTTCATATCATATAATTTTGGTTGAAATTTATTTTAAATAATACAAATAATAAGTCGTTTCAAACAAAAATGAATTTTGCGAAAATGAAATGAAAAAGAACTCAAAAATTATATGATTTTTCTTATCATTAAAATTTTAAAACAATATTTTGCCTATGTTTGAATTGAAAAGTTTAAAATTAACGTGAGCTATATCGAAAAGTTGTAGGTTATATTATGATTAAAAATTTTACTATTATTTATTAGATTGAATATTATATACTATATGAATTATAATCAAGATGTTGAAAATTTACCTTGAATGTTTAAAATATCTCACCTATTATATGCGACGAGGGTAGCCATGTTGTGTGGATGTAATAACGTACGGATAAACCTAGATTCACGTTAATGCCGATCACGTTTGAATTTTTGCCAAAAATGCCCGAGTGCTTCGTCTCCTTTGATATGTATATTTTAAATTTAATTACTTTCCAAACAAATATAAATTTGAACTAGACGCACAATAATGTAAATAGTTATTACGTTTTATAACAAATGTAACATTTATCTAAGTAGATAACACTGTTTATTTCAATGCAGATTTGATTGCGTAAAACTTCCAACCCAATTCCAATTTTTTATATTTCCAAGATTAAGTACTATAGGTATGCGTGCGCGCAATGCTAAACGCTGGCCATCCGCGCCGAGACTGCGCAGTGCGCGCGCTGCGTCTCGCCGGGCCCACCTCTCTCTCCCTAGCTTGTTTCGTACTTTTTGCTTACCAGATAAACTTTGAATTTCCCCATAATTATTCTATTGTGCTAGGTGATTACGTGCACGAATAACCTAGATAAATAAATATCGTGCTAAACGGTCGATACTGTGATATTATGTAGATGTAATTTTGAGTTATTGCTATAGATAAGGCATATTTTGATAGTTGCTGTGCAAATTTTATGATGTAGCTAACATAATTACTTTTTTATGTAATAAATGTTAACCACACATTAATATAATTTCTGAATGTTTGTTTCATTTTATTTCAAACGTAATCAACAAATAATTAATTAATTGTGATAAGTGTAAACGCACGTAAAAGTAACATTTATAGACTTAATGTTAAATATATTAATAGAATAAAATAAATATATAAAACATCTTTCAATGTTGTATGTTAGCCACAGTACGTATCCAATTTCGTCTACTTACAGTAACACTTATTTTAAACATGATTTGATCATAAATGGACCAGAACCTGTACCTACTAGGGCGACGAGACAGCTGATAAATTACATGATACGCTAACTGCACACTTATATATCTATGGTTAATTTTACACATAAATGCTCCTGCAAATATCAAGAGGTTAAATACTTCTTCAAATATTTATTCTGGGAGGGAATCGAACCAGCAGCGCTCGGGTCAGCGACAGGTTCACTAACCACTAGATCATTTAATGTCTGAACTATAATTGTTTGTTTCAGTATAGTTTTCATTTTCACGTGTTATACGCCCACGATAACGTTGCTCCAGTGAGAATATCTGCATAATTTATTTTAGTACTACTTTGATGCTTATTTCGGAATGCACGCGATGCAGACCCATAGCTCACTGCTAAATTACATCCAGGAAAATGTCAGTGCCCCGCTGCCTCTCCATAATGGAGCGGTCAACGGCATTCAGACCTGAATCAACTCCATTTATCATCGCCATTCGGATATTTCGTTATGGCTGTAAAACATGAAATAGCGTGGAGTTGAAAAGCTCCCAGATTTAAAGGCTTCAGTATTACTTTGCTTCGAGGCTTTACACTACACATATTATTTTAAAAAAAGTTTGAAGCGTACTGAACCTTCGCGTAACTGGTACCAGTCGTAGTTATACTATATATGAACAATAGCGTGTAGAGGTTAATAGATAGAGGTGAAAGTACTGATTTTATTTTGCTGTAATCAAAAGCAAAATGTATTTTAGCAAAATTAGACGGTCAACGTCCTGCGTGCGTTCGCTCAGACAATGCCGACATTGTTTTTAAGGAAGGTTTACATTGGTCCTGTAATTGGAGCCAGCTGCAGGATCAATAAAAATAACAGTCGATCAAAATAGAACATTCTGGAAACAGTTTTGTTGTATAAAAACTATACAGGATCATTTAACAATAGGTAATTGTTTCAGGGGTTATTGCGGTCCAGTTCATTTTTTTATTGATTTATATAATTATTCTAAGGTTATCTATTGTATACGCAAGGATTATTGCAAAATAAAATACCGTACTTACAGAGTTGCCAACTACACTGTTGTTTCACAATGATACGGTATAAAGTAGGTATACTAGTGCAATAATATGTACGAAATCGGCGTGCAAGAATGAAGAGACTGATGAATTTGGAAGAATCCGTGAAAATAGTAGATACACATGTTTAAGACTAAAACATCGTAGAGACAATAGTTGGATTGTTAACATAAATGAAGAAAATTGTATTTACTTACACGGCAATATGTATTCTATGTATACTTAGCCCCTGTACATAAAGGACAAAACCTTAATTACCTATAAGAAATTCTCAGTTATTATTGATCTTAGGGGAATCTTTACTGACATTATTCTTAGCGCTATTTGAATTGTACGTACATTTTATAAATTCCAAAGGCAATAAATTATATGATTGTAACAATATCGTATAGAAAACAAACCAAATCCAACTGTTAATAGATAATTATCTATAACATAAAGGTTTTCGTGTGTATACAGCCTCACACCATAGGTAATAAAACAGCTAAGTCCTAATTGACAAATTAGCTATTTTAATCTAAACAAGCAACTAGATTATATTTTGCAATTTAATTTGCTTATAAAATCGTACCATTGAAATGTTGCCCGCGCGTAAAAAGAAAATTTAATTTGACCACAAACAAACCCACAAATTTCATTGCCGAAATACCGCAATAAATGTTACGAAATTGTTATCAAATTTACATAAATAATAATATGAGTATGTGAATTTATCAGTCGTCTAGCTATGTAGTTGTTTTGTACCGTCACCACAGTGCGCTTATTTCGGCCCGCCGAGACGACGCTGCCTGAATACTAAGCATTTTTAGCTGATTATAGCCGCCTCAAGCTATTTATAAGAGATTGTTGGTATATTAAACGCATGCGCATTACTCACAGATCATCAGACGTATATATACGAGTATATTAAGTCCGACCGTATTAAAACACTTGTTTGCCGGTGTCATACAATTTTTAAGTGATATAAATATGACATAGTCTCATACATTTCCTGCAGATGTAAGCCTCGTATGCACTCGTGTAAGTATTACCTAAAAGCTCATAAGGTTATTATAAAACCCCTTTTAAAACATCTCCATAGATTTTACGAGAAGCGTACAAATAAAATCACTCCGTCTCTGATGTCTTAATGCATTTCAGCTACAAAACGGAAATATCTGCCATTACGTCTGTGAGATTTCGCAATTATTTTCAGTTTTCAGTGAAATATTTAATGCACTTTCCAGATTGTTCCATTTTTAAAGTTTTAGTCTACAAGAATATTTATTGTAGAATATTGAATTTAGGTATATCATTTAAAAATTAGATATGATTCGAAAACAACGTTCCTTACATTCAATATATTAAATAAGAATTGCAATAGGATTGTAAGTATTTCTGAAGAACCACAAATTTATTAAATTGGCTAAAGTTTCTTCAACTACATAATATGCTACATAATCTGTTATGAACATTGATCATCACTTTTATTGCAATTATTACAATACAAAATAATTTTAAATAAATAAAAATATATTCAGTTACCTAATAAAAAAAAAGAATCAGTTAAATGTTATTTATGGTCATGACAAACACTCGAACAAAACAATAATTCTATTTTGTTTATGAAACAAATGAAAGGAGGATTATATGTGGACACATTGTTGCATTAACTGATTTAAAGATTACGGCACTCAATAGGTAAGTATGTTCAAAACACAATTTTTCCGAATATAAAGCTTTAATAAAAGGATTGTCACAGGATTATTGTATGTAAAGATTCTTGCGCTAAGACAAAAAAAAAATTAACGATGCGGATTCTACTTATTTTTGTATTTTTATTCATTTTCGGTTAGTATTACTTTGAAATGTGTAAGACAAGAGAATAAGCACTTTTTGGGCAAGTATGCTACATCGTAGGCTTCATTTTGCTTGCCATCAACTAAGGTTGTAGTTGAACGCGGGCGCCTAACAATAAAAAATATTAGATGTCGTTCTCCGTTAACGTATAAACAAAAGCACGTGTTCTGGCGTGAGTCACCAACGTGATGCACGATTGACAGTATTGGCCGCGATGTCTCTTTTTTGACCGCGCTACATCGATTGATAGGAAACGAATATCTCGTCGCAAGACGATGACCGATATCTAAAAATATATACGAACTTTCGCTATGTATATCAGCCGATATCAACTGCCGATGTCAACTGATTGAATTAGTGTTTACAGGCGCCACTAAACTAATTGATTTTTTAAATGTAACAGGCCCCTGTAACCTTATTTACGTACATACATATATGGTATTGAGAGATATTTGCAAAATGTGTACATTTTATTACGTTTTTTTATAGTCTATTCCCCATTTATCATCGGAGGGACAGATAAGGTTTTTTTAGTATCAATGGATTCACCACTACCTAATATAAAATTTAATATAAATATTTTTTTTTTCATTTCTGATAGTTGTATTACCTATATGTAAATTGATCGGTTTGAATTCCAAAGCTGTTAATATTTCAAAAACTAATAACAAATTCTTAAAGAAAAAAATATACCCACCTTAATATAATATGAAGGTATGTTTTTTGTATTTAACATGGTAATGAAAATGTCTTCCAAAATATCAAATAAACTCTCCCTGAATGGAGTGTATTGTAAAAGTACGTAGACAAGTACATAACGCATTATGCTATAAATATGCAAGTAAAAAGTGCCAAGTGCGTCATCCGAGACAATCGAGTCATTAGGAAACGATGTAACGCGTTTGTTGGTCGATTTGTTGTTGATCGTCAACACGCCAAGTCTGATTAGTCACGTTTTTAAGCCGAGTTTTATCATTTCCAATTAAATCTTCATAGTTTTGGACTACTTACCATTAATTAATTATCATTGATTAAATGCTACGGGCCCGAGTACAAAGCATTGACGCTACTCAAAGGGACTCCAATAAAATATGTATATAAAAAATATATATATAAATATCACATTGAAATTTACAGGACACTTAGTTGATAATTTACGTCCGATGTAATTTATCTTTACTTAATGTTGATTTTATTAGTAATATTACTATACGTTACATACATGACACATTGTAGGTATACACGATGCGGCTTTGCGGCAAAAATGCCTTGACTTCACAAAGCTAATGTGTAATACTCAGATCCGTTGCTTTTTTATTCTATTTCCATCTCCTTATCTCACATCTACCAGTCTGTCAGCACCGTCTTTGTGGCGTCGAGGACAAGGTCAAAAACATTCGGTGTTTCGCTTTAGGTCACTACGGACGAATTTTTGAAGGTTTTGACAATGTTTGCCAAAAGAAATGACGATTTAAGGTATAGAAAGGCACCTATATTTAAATTTAAGGCACATTTAAATTTTATATACGGAGAAAAGACAATTTTAAAAATACGTCAGATTTAAATGGATATTTCGACACTGTGTGCTTCCCGACTACACCAAAAGGGACTTGGTGTGACAATAAATGGTCATAAATTTTACAAAAAATAAGAATATGGTCATTCAAACTGTGTATAATGATTATTTACGTATCATACATTTGTTTCCTCTAGTTTTATATATTACTGTACACTTCATCATCGTCAGTGTCATCGTCATCGGCCTATCTCAGTCCAGTGTTAGACATAGGCCACTTTCTGTACACTGGTTCATATATTATTATCACTATAAATGACTCCTAGCGGTGATTAGGAAAGCTTATTTTCCTTAATGCATTTACCATTACTTTTTTATGTTTACTATTCTCCGAGGGCTGAACGGTGGAGAATGCCTCAAAGCATTATGTTTGCTCTCTGTTGTGCCTGTTTATTGGTGTACAATAGATAATTTGTGCGTATGTGTGTTTTCATATTCTTGAAGGCAACGTAAAGGAGCAACACAGGAAATTAATTAAATGTTTGTTTCATATATTGGAAATATACGAGTATGTACATATGTATATACCTATATCTGACAGCTCAGATGTTCAGGTGGGTACTGGACGATGGGGGAGTTAGACGTCGCCAAAACCGGCGAGCGTTTATGAAGGCATGGATGTAGAAATACATCAGGTCTGTAAGTATAAACATGTTTGGAACTCGGTGCTCCCCGCCTACTCTGTAAGAGATCTGGCGTAATGATATAAAAAAATCTATTCGGTAATACATACCCCACGGTGCCGTTGTCGAGGTTCTGTAGGTGTTTGTTTAGCGTTTCCTGAATGTTCTGCTGGGAGTACAACCCGATTGGCGAGTTGAACTGCTTGTGCACTATCTTCGGGCCAGTGGCCATTTTGGAGTCGTTCGTTCAGCGCTGGAAAAAATTTCACACATTTGTAAAATATAAAAAAGCGTGGTAAACACGAACATAATTCCATAAACCAACGGAGAAAGTAATGAATGAAAAGTAATTGACAAGTAGGAATGTAATTTACAAAACGGTCAAAATTTGACGAACGAATGAAAGGAATGATTGATTTGTTTGCCGCACTTTCGATCGATGAGAAAAGGATACTATTACCAAGACAAAAGAATGCGATTCTTTGTAATGCATCATCTATGTAGAATATTTTATATGCCAACCAAAAGTTTTCCATTTAAGTAGTATTGCTATTAAATTTACGATTTGATAATTTTATAGATATGTCATTTCTATTTTATGTTAAGTCTACAAACGTAGTTTTATTACACAATGTTTATAGTGACTATTATCAATGTCTCCAAAAGTAGCGTGTACGTATGTAAGTATGAAGACTGTGATCAATGTATGTAGAAGCATGTCAGTTCTGTAACGATAGAAATATTTCGCTCTCGATGCCCTCTGCATACACCGTAAGGGACCTGGCATGATAATATAATAATAATAATTATTATTATTATCATCTATGATATGTAATATAATAATTTTCACATTAATTAGGAAAATAACACCTATTTACTTTTAGATAGCGGAAAAATTGGATTGTCAATTTTTATCTTCCTCATGAGGTAATTTTATTACTCTCTCGTAAGATTCGTGCCTCGGGTTAGAGGCGAAGCTCGGCGTGTTATTGCGTTTTTATTAGCCCGGGCATCAACGGCGATGGCTATAATATTTTTTCCGAATAATGTGCGAGAGACAGGTAGCTTTGTACAAATAAGTTTTCAATATTAGCATCGGCGGGCACGGCGGGGAAGATGATATTAATGAAGGATAGGGAGCGTATTACATTACGAGTAAATTAACGAGTCTCCAAACAGTTCGCAAGTTGACTTAAATTACGACGATATTAAAATTTATTTACAGATATTTTTAAAATTGTTTCGTTAAATCTACATAGATAATATTATGTATAGCGTACATTGACGAAAGCAGCTGTATATTGAGATTTAAATTTGTCCCGGTAATCGTTGTTGCAATGAGATAAACAAATCGTGTGCCGTCTTAACGCAAATACTAACTATTTAACCGCGGTTTCGTTGAGTTTGTATGGGTTTAACATAGTGAAATGGTGGTACAAGACAATTCCTGCATGCCATATAGGGATACAATAATAAGAAGTTAATAAATTTCTACTTAATGATGGGATTATAAATTAGTAGGTAAGTTCAAATTAAAAAGATGATATGACGGACATGATTAAAGATGATTTCATTACAAACGCAATACTTACAAATATTTTGGAAATTAGCGTGATAAGAGTTTTAATTTTTCTATATTGAATACTTCGATTAAACTAAAACCTTAATAAGTACTCGAATTTTTCAAATAAAATAGCTTATTAGATATTGATTGGAAGTGTTGAATTAAAAAAAAACTTTTTCTAAGAAAAATTTTGCTCACAATCTTTGATCGTAACGTTATTTATGTATTACAGACAATATTTCCACGATCAGCAGAAGCGCGTGGGAGTGCCTAAAAAAAGTACGTATAGCATTCGGAAAGACGAGATATTTAAAGAAGACGACGAGAGATGATCTGTGTGTATATGTATCTCCTGGACTTTTTGTGTCTGTGGAAAATTGTTACGAAATATTTTGCACGAAAACAAACAACTGTAATGACGTTCATTACTAATGGTACAATTAAAGAACATAGTTTACGATCCATGATATACATATGTTCCGTTAAATATAACAGAACATTTATAAATATATAAAACTGGTTACAAATTGATTGTCAACATGATCAGCATTGTTTTTTAAAAAGCAGAAGTTAAAAATAAAAATAATGTCTGGAACCGCTGTGAGGTCAATAGAGCTGTTTGTTGTGAGGCAAGGTCAACAATATCGTCATCAAGGTTGAAAATAATCACCTCGAACATTCCAGACTGTGAATTATACATACAATAACTTCGTAGTATATTTACACCGAGGTGTGTCCAGTGTGAACTTGACTCACATTTATCTACATAAACAGTTCATCAGGCTCACATTTACATCGGTAATTAGCTTGTGTTACGATAAAATGTCGCACCGTCCATCTCACAAATGATTATTAAGTAATTAGTGATGAGTGTAATGATACGCATGCACGGCCAGTGTTCCAGACGCTGACGCAGCGCATTCTGGCGTCCACGATAGTGAGATGCGCTATTTCAGTAGCGTGAAGTCATGGCGAATTATTTTTGTAACGGGATACATCGGCCGGTGAAATTAGTCATGGCTGTCGAGGTCGCCAGGTGACAAGCGAATAAAAATACGAATACGTGGTAAGCGTTTATTAGTGCTAAAATGTTACGTGAAGCGTGAGCTTTGTGCTTTTTTAGTGCGTTTGCTTAGTACCTTGTGCGGCGGTCAGGTTCGTGCGAGCGGCGTCGTGGCCGGCCTCTAACTGAAACGGCAGTAGGCGGCGCCCACGCAGCGCGAGCTTACGGCCTCACCTGCAATGTTTCAGCGCTCCAAACCATTATTGATTCACCTTATAGGAACATGCGCTTGATGTCATTCCTTATTATTAACGCTTATTTCATTATAGAAGTATAAACACATCACTTTAATAGTAAAAACGACAATCTACTAGACAAAACATTACCAAACTGGATCGTTAACCAATTACTTGCATAAAGCATAATGATATAACATATAGCAGTTAGTAAGTGACTTCAATCCACCCTTATCTTGATTCATCCATAATAGATATAGCAAAGTATATTAATATCACATTATGTATATTTTAATAAAATCAGAAATCTATCCAGTTCATTTCTAAAACACAAATACAGAACGCAGCTTGTTTAGACGAAGAATGACCTTACCTTAGAATAACAAAGCTGTTGGGCGTAGTCCTTGAACTTAAACTGGCGTGCACTAATGACTGTAATGAGGTGAGACAGACAAAGTATCTCTTAGCCTCGGCTTCCAGTGTACGAATGAACCGGCGGTTCTATCGCGAAATAGGCGAGAATTTTATTTTAACATTATTCGACTATTTTTAGGCGAGTACTGTACATAAAAATGACATTGAGTGTACGGGCCAACTAATTTTAATGTTAGATCTGTTTAAACTTTCTTCATACTTTCGTCGGGTTGTTGATCTCCAATATATATTCAGTCCTTGTTTTGGTCACAATATCCGGAATAATCCCTGGTGTTTTATTATTTTGCAATTTTTACCGCTTCCGATTGCCGAATTCTAAATTTATGAATTTATAGAACGGTTATAAAATGAATGGAAATTGATTTCGCCATGACCTTATCGTTTCATTTTGTTTATCCGGAAATAGAAAGTGTTTTTCTATAGTTTTCATTCAAATCTTCTGTGTAACTTAAGTAAATATCTATATAATTAAAACAAATCAAAATATTTTAAATTCAATATTTAATAAATAATTATGAAAAAACTGTGAACTGAAGAGTGATAAATAAATAACAAACTGAAGAGTAATAAACTTAAGCGGTTTTGTTTTATTAGACTATTTTAGATATTATGTTTTTAAGTTTTACATTCAGTATAGGATAATTAATGATATAAAATAGCAAAAATGACGTTCTCCTTTTATTTTTAGTTCACAAGTTCAGAACAGGTGTATGGTCGCTGAAAGACACCGGATGTAGGGCTGTCACATGTTTACCTCTGAGGCGTTAGTTCTTTTCTTTATTGTAATGCTTTACATCTATTTTG
>DWME01002126.1:0-21924 GCA_018244795.1 Parelbella ahira ahira | reverse complement strand
GATCTGAAGTTAACATACAGACCGCGGTCCCCAGGCAGCGACATCGCCTGGCGGGAGATCTCCCCTTTTCCTCCACAGTTCGTTGCATTTGCTTCCTGTTTAAAGCGCTATGTTAATGTGACCGATACTAACATTAGGAATTTTATGTACCTACGTGTTTAGTATATCTACACTGAAAATATATTTTAAAATGTTATATCTTCATGAAGCCCGTCGTAAAATAACTGAATGATTGGCTTCGATTTTTTATTATCTGTGAAGCGACGAAATGAGTAATTTGGCGAATAACACCGTTTCGGAAGTGAGATTGGATATTAAACCCTTAATACGTGGTGAAAAGTAAAAGCTTAGAACAACGCAACACACGGACGGAGATAAGGCTGGTATAAGGGTACAACCAATTCTGGTTCTACAGATACACAACGGTATAGTCTTAATGTATTTAAGTGTAATTAAGCAACCTGTAGGCTTAATTAATATCGCGCAAATTTTAACAATCGACAACTCAGCAGTATCCCGTGGAGTCCACTCATCCGGACTGGAGCTCGTTACGAGCGAAACACGTAATACTTAACATGTGAAATAGTGGTAACTTAAATTATATTAATTGTATCGTTATAAGTGCCTCCATAACTCTTAATACTTTACATCAAAATTATTGTGTTAATTTCAATTTAAAAAAGGAGAGGAAGGTTTTGTACCTAATGCTTATTCTAAACAAATACAAGTACGGTAACATTACAAGCGTTTTGTGAACCGAAGTAATGAAACAATTGAGTGCTGTAAGGCACGCTCGCACGCGCTCGCGCCCTGCCATTCACTCGGTCGAGAAACTTTGCAAATCGCTGAAGCACGATATGGCCACCATATATTCGCTGAACAAATTTTTCATTAGCTTTTAATTAAACTACGGGAATAATTAGGTTAAGCATTTAATTTGGATTGTTTATGAAGATGACTTTTTGAAGACGACTCTTAAGAAAATTTTATACGTAATTAGGTTTTATACGGAGTGCATAGAGTATCGTCAAACGATGGCATCTTTGGAAGTACTTGTAGAGTTTGGTATTTCAATGATTTCTCCGCCTGCTTGAACGAACATGTAATAACCTTTTCAGTGTGTATGCAAATGAATATAATATTAAATGATTAAGTGTACAATACATATAAGCACGTAATTATACGAAACAATATTAATTACGACAAGAACGTACGAATATTAATCCTGTATGAGAAACGACGCACGTGTGCTGGGCGTATTGCACATCGAAATATTATAATATAATGTGTGCCGCCTGTACACTAACACACAGTTTCATTGTAGCTTTGTATGCTGTACGAGTAATGGAGTTGGAAATAATATTTAAAACTTGTCAACAGGCCGACGAGGTAGAACTCACTGAAGAAGACAAACGGGCTTGGTCGAGCTTACACGGAGGAGGCGGATGGGGCAAGAGGGGATGGCAGGACATGAGCTCGGCTTGGGGCAAACGCGCCTGGCAAGACCTGCAGGCAGGCTGGGGCAAGAGGGGCTGGCAGGACCTTAATTCCGCATGGGGCAAAAGAGGCTGGCAAGATCTTAATTCCGCTTGGGGTAAAAGAGGCTGGCAAGATCTGAACACCGCCTGGGGCAAGCGTGCTTGGAGGGATATGTACCAAGCTCCATGGGGCAAGCGAGGTTGGCAAGACATGAGCTCCGCTTGGGGCAAGCGAGGCTGGCAAGACATGAGCTCGGCATGGGGCAAGCGCGCTTGGCAAGACTTGCAAGCGGGCTGGGGCAAGCGCGGATGGCAAGACATGAGCTCCGCTTGGGGCAAACGAACTCCTGTGAGTTTGTAGAAAAATATATATGTATTAATTAAATACAAGTATTACTAACTTACTTACATATACTTGGTTTACTCAGGAAAATTGGGCGAACTTCCACGGCTCGTGGGGCAAACGGACCGCGCCTGAAACCGACTATGAAGATTACGAAATGGCTGTCGAACACCTGCTCCCCTTGCAACAGGTAAGAAGCCGGCGCACATCTACAATAATTTGTTATAGACCAATGATACACCGGCTAACATAAATTTCATGGATATTTCATAAGGAAAAGAATAAGTTCATATTGCAAACATTAATTCCCTTAAAATTATAAAACAATGTAAGCAGTAATATGTAAAATCTGGGGTTGCTGACATTCAAGCAAGGGAAATGTGTATCAGGGAATCAGGGGGAATCGGCCACGATAGGCACTGAGAATATATTACCGCTATTGCCACTACTGGTAAAATTTATTACTTAAGTTATTGTCTAGTCAGTACAGTCTATGCAGTCATAGACTGTACATAGTCGTAAGACTGAGAGGTACATATGTTGTAACAGGCCGAAGCTGCTGACCAGCCCATGGACACACCCGAGAAGAAGGCCTGGTCTGCGCTGCACGGCGCGTGGGGCAAGCGGCCTGTAAAATCAGCTCAATACAACAGCGGTATATATCCTAAATTATCCTTACTACTAACATTTCCTGAATAGTTCTATGAAATATGTATATTGGTCTACATTTCTGATATATGCACATGTAATATTTGAGGCCAAATATCCATAAGTTTTAGGACGGAACCAAACAGTTTCATCTCAACCGAAACGGCCGAACAATATGACGTAATAAAAACCACCCTTCCACAAAATAATATGAACACAACAGATTGGCTTCGAAGTAAAATTGTTATGTCAAGTGTCCAAAATGAAACAGTAGATTGCGCCAACATAGCAATCGTTAAATTTTCATAACGAATTAGCTGTCTGTAGTTGGTCCGAGCGCGGGCGTCAGAGGCAGCATAGTATTTAGCATAGAAGAATTTAAAGTATAAGTATTTTTGACAAGGGTGTAAGGAAAAAGTGTCATGCCGTTGTCGACTCGATGAGCCATATTAGAAATAGAGATCTACAGCCCCAGAAACCTTTCAAAAGTAAAACAGATTATATTTTTGAAACATTCTTCATCGCAAATTACATTTATCATGGTTTCCTTGTTTAACACTATAAATAACTTCTTTATTAATTTACGTAACAAATAAGACCTGCTTACGTAGTGTCAGCCTAAAAACCGGTTAGGAAAATAACATAAAGTCTATTGAAATATAATTTAATCAATGTCATCAGATATAACTTATAATCGGTGCGTTATTCAAATTATAATTGTTATTGTAAATATTTATTCAGTAGTCGTATCGTCGTGGTGGCTATTAAGACCAATTGTTTGGCCCATTCCAGCGGTACTCTGATTGATACGATACAGTTCAATTAATTGATTGACGGCAGCGGGCGAAGCGCCCCCTCGTGGTTCAATTAAATTCCAGCCCACGATTGTTACAATTAAATCACCGATTTAACAATCACAGACGATCAGGCATGTTAGCCATAAAGATTAAATTTATTTATTTTTCTAATTCATATTTACGGAAAACATTAAAAGTAATTAAAGGCTTACTTTACTTTTATATAATGTAAGTTGAATATCGAAATTATTGTGAACACTGGCTTTAATTATAAAAGGAGGCTACAAATATTATTATCTAATAAATGAGAGAGTCCGAAACTGGTTCTGTAGTCGGCGGGCCGCGAGGACACTTCAGTTCAGCTGCGCGTCAGAAACAGACAGACATCGCCGTCCTGTGCGGCTGGACTTTTTACGTGCTCGGTATATAAGTAGGTACATAAAAATGTACGACATTTTCCCATATCACTAAAAGAGCGTTGAGGAATGGTATTTACAGCTTAAACGGACGGACGTGACAAACCGGACCGCAAGCATCCAAATTAGATAAAATTCCTGTCCGACTTTGAAATGAGGACCCTCGGAGTCAACACGCCGCCGCCCCTCGTGAGCGTTTCGTGTGATAAACATACATAATTCCAAATTAATGTACCCATAAGCGCCTTAATGAAAAACTCGTCGCTCCATATTTCCCCCGCCCATTCAAAAGCTCCCTCATTATATTTCCACTTTATCACGTTATCGGGATCAAACGGGACACGTGTCAAGATAAGTTCCGAATTTTTGTGTTTTTATCGTGCAAATGCCAATCGACAATTTATGACTTCCCGTAGTTTTTAACAAAAATAAACATTCATCATCGTCATCGTCACCGATATTTTAACTGAAAGTCATACGTGGGGTAATTTGTGTTGAACAATATCAGAATACATTGATCCCGATAGGCGCAGCGGGAATGGAATTCAAAAAGTAATTTTTGTTTGTTGTTACATACGTTTCCTATAAACATAATGCACTTGGACCTGTACGACCGTAACGAGGGTTGAGTCACCAAGTACAATTAGTGTGAGTTAGGGTATTTGTAAAACAGATACACAGTCTCAGAATGTGGCATACTAGTACCAATCGTCAAAACCTTTATTAGGCAATATATTGATAAAGTAGTGTCTCGTACACTTGTACTCACTTTTGGTGTAACAAGAGATGTGTGATGTAAGCGTGTGACCCAACAGGAGCGTATTACTGGAAGCGCGAGCCCGGCTGGACGAATTTAAGAGGGATGTGGGGCAAGCGGTCTCCCCAGCGCGACCTAGACGACGAGCACGGTAACCACGCTCGCCACGCCGCTTCTCTGCACTCACAATGCCGAATACACTAGCTCCATTTCTTTCGCACTCCGAGACTCTCTTCTCTACCCCTCGATATCTCAGGCCTCTGTAAATATATCCCTGAATGTGTTGTGTAGTGTAGAGTAGCGCTTTCATCTAGACCTTACTTTCACAGTTGTCTATGTCACTCGCAGACGCCACTGCCTCCTCCTTAGAGTAGTTTGCACACCTTATTGTACAGTATTTGAAGTGTGTTACGATTTACATAACTGTGTTATGACACACTCCACACGCAAACCATTATACTTATTCGGATGTATGTATATAGGCTTTAGTATATCTATTAAGGTGCCATCACAGCTCAATGTACAGCACGCTTACTAACAAGCATAATATTTAATCACCGATAACAATGCTAAATACCTACTCACTCAACAGCGACATGACAGTCACTCGGAGTTCATCCCAATTACTCTTAGAACTAACGCGAGCTAAGCAGCCCGTGCGACCTGCGCGCCCCTAGCGTGCAGCTGGGACAAGTGTTGCTAGAACTAAACTACTCATACATAAAGTCCCTAATTACGACATTGTTTTTCTGTCGCACCTTTCGAGTACTGATACAATGTGGCTATGGCTACATCTCCTGGAATCCACCTGGGAGTGTGCCACCGGTAACAATATCCAACTCACATAAAATCCATGTACGAGTACGTGGGTAGAGAAGCCAGATTGTAACGTATGTCGCATAGCTATATTTATTGTCTGAAAAGGTTTCGGTGAAAAGCGAACGTTATCCCAAAGTCACGGAAGCGTGCAAACATCCGCAAAATAGTGAGAGGACAAATCTGCCTTCCAAACTCTCTCACTACGGGAATAAAATATTCATGAAAACATTTTAACAATTCAAGAATAAATTTTGTGCACAGTATGACAAGAACAATATAACTTTGTAATGTATTTAAAATCTAATCACTGTTAAATACTATCTTTTTCTTACCACACATATGTACGACGAGTAGAACCACCGATACTCAAGAGTCAATATATTAATAGTAACATTCTAAAGTATTGCCCCACTGCAGCTGGATTTAAATAACGAACGTTTTTCAAATTCAATGTTCGCACTGCTTGTGTGGTTTTAGTTTATAATGACCGACATATCCTTGATATACCTAAACCATATTCGGAAAGTAATGGCGCCATGGCAGGTTATTAAACTAGTTGACAACTTAGATTTCTAACAATAACTAAGCATTTAGTCCACTACCCCAATCTTACTTTTATAAGCCAATCTGAAAAGAATGGACGTATCAATCATTCATTCAGAAATACGTAAGTTTTAATGATGTAGGCAGATAACATGGGTGGGTGAAGCTAGCCCACGTCAATCGTGAAACGTTTCAACTCAGTTGTATTGGCGAAGACGACAATCGGTTGAACTAACGTACATAATCCACAAAGTAACATGAAATAACTACTCCACAAGAGACCCTGCTTGATGTTATAAAAATAATATTCGGAAAAAATCCACAAGCCCCAGTGTGGCACAGCCTTGCCGCGCGCCGCCCGCGCGCACCTGCGCCGACACGCGGCCGACGTGTATTTGCGCGCCTTCTGAAGCCGACACTTATTTACCTTCACTTATGCACTTGACTACATCTGCCCCGCCACATTACCCCCTACAAACTCGCTTTTAACTTATTTTTAGATCTGGTTTTTCTCTGTTCACGTATACATCGGGGAGTAAGATGTTCACAAGATCAGGCAAACAGACGCACAACTAATGTAATAAATCAAGTATTAAATACCTTGACACGCCTGCACACTGACAACAGTTTCCGAATTAGGATTATGTGATAATTAGACAACTCATAAACTACAATACGCACAGACTCGTAAATATAAACTTACATTTACTATCATTACTCTTCTGGTTTTTATTTTGTCAAAATAATGTTCAATGCATTGAAAGTTACGAACATATTTGTATGAAAAATAACATTTGTTAATAAATACGAACGTACATTAAAAGCAACGCAGATCGTCATCGCTATATCAGTCTGATTCAGTTGCACAAGCTGATGAAGCCGTTAGATCATGTTCCGTATAAATTATTGCATCAATTAATTCATCTCTCCATTTCTGTTGTCTTCGGTTAATCGAAGTGTCCGTAGAGTTTCAGCGGAACCGAATCGTTATAAGGCTATCTATATTATTTAAAGTATCATTAAATTTATTCATAATTTACGTATAAAATTTGTTGAAACCAAATATAACTCACTTTTCCAATCTGTTAACATTGACTCTTTAATAATTCATTAACCAAATTAAAAAATAAGTTTATGTGTATCGAGTTCGGTGAAAAAATAAAGCTTCCCTGGTGCCCTATATAAAAAGTCCAATTGGGTTCCTAAGTATGTTCTTAACGTAATAAAGTACAAAATTAGAGGAAAATATAAATAAAAATTATGATTATACGCACAATAAGTATTCAAATTAAATTAACATCCTGATAAACAAGTGGCCCTTGGGGGGGAGAAGGGGCAAAAAATTAATGTTTTAATTTGCACAATAATCGGCTAATGGTTCCGGCGCGCTCTCCGCCCGGCCGCGGCGTCCTAACAATACTACACAATAGAATTTTTGTATTTTAACTGCAAAATAGACAAATATTCGGGAACAGCTACATATTAATAGCACAACAAGACTTTAGCGCAACAAAATTTTAACAGTTTATTTGGTTTGAAACTTTAATTGTTACGTCTATTTTAAGCTTTATACAAAAATATGAAAATATTCGATGAATATTAAACGCGTTAAAAGAGGGTGATGTGACATTTCGTCGAATGTTGCCGAAATAAGCCAACACAATTGAAAAGTTGGCAATGGCAAACAGGATGAGTTAGTGAGTTAATTTAGTAAGTGATTCGCGCTAAGCGGCGCTTGGAATATTAACCCTCCGGGAGATATCGGCCGCGCTGTTTGCTACTAATAACATTTATTATTTATACCGGGGAGGGAGGTGCTCCAGATTTATTGGTGCTCGACGCGCACGGCGACACCGGTGGCCCGTCGTGGAAAATAAATTTCAATGAAAATCGAAACTCTTTTTTCAAATTCAACGTTTGTCTTATTAGTAGTTTAGTTCGATAATATCACAAATTTCTTTCGTAGCACTTATAACAAATTTAAAAAAAATTATTCATTACATTATACTGTTCAGATAAAATTGAATTTGTACCTTAAAACATCATTGTTTGATCCATACAAGGGAACTGGAAAATAAGCGAAGATTGCTAAATAGGCTTATGGAATACAATACGGACGAAACAACTTGATGGGAAGGGGTAGTGGGGGCCGCTCTCGGAACAAGATACATTCACTTTACACGTTGTCCTAGACTCTACGGCCACGTTTAATTGTTATAAATATGTACACTATCTGTAGACACATGCAGCCACCCGACAAAAAATCACTTACCCATTGTTTATTCTGCAATAATGTATAAAAAATATATTTTCGGTACAGTGGCGCGGTGCGTGTGGGTGGTACTTTACCGTAGATTTCCATAAAATGGCAAATTTATATCTCTGTAAACATCACACACAGTCGAGCACGCCGACACCTCGCATATTGCAGTATTGACTGCTGCCAATAGTTGTGGGGTGCTCGCTGGATAGGACTCCGTACACCAAATGTGACACGACATGTGTCTTAAATGTATCCACGATGAGGTATAAATTACTGCATGTTTGTGTTGCAGAGGGCGCGGCAGGCGAGGAAGCTTAAACCACGGACGCATTATATATTACGATACGCTAGATAATCTACGTCATATCTAAACAAACTCCAGTCCCCACTTTGTAATGTTATGTAATAATCTATAATGTTAATCTACATCAATGTTAAACGTTCGCTGACGCCGCGATTTTGTTCGAAAGTCCGCTCCAATCCCAACCTTGGAGCGGGTTTCCTCGGCGGTACCAGTTCCTAGGGAAGTTTCGTTTTAATCTAACGATGTACTATATGTTTTGTATGAATAATTACGTACAAATGTAGCTCGTACACCTACGTCACCTTCTAGAGTAATCACTTTGTATGTGCTAAGGTTATTGTTTATTTGACTACGTTCAGTGTTAAGAGTAAGTGAAGCCCGGCGTGGCGGCGCCGCTCGAGGCCGCGCGCTGCTGCAGCGGCCGAGCGGATGTATCTACTAGTCAAGTCCTTCATGTTTGTCCAATAAAAGTTTATTCGGAGCCGAACTTTGTTTCATTGGTTTCTATTCTTTATACAAATAATACCCCTTTTTACTGCCCAAAAACAAGCGCATTCTGTGGTCACAATATTTGGAAATAAATTACATGAAATAGAACTACATGTAATAATTAAAGGTATTTTCATTCTCTTACGGCGGCTAGGACTCCGTGCTAATTGTATATACATATGTTATAGTGAATGGTACCTAGCGGTGCTACCCAGACGAGCCGTCACATGTAAATGAATATTATCACATTGAATAGGAAAATATAACATAGCCGAGTCGGGAGGCATTTCACATGCTTACACAACAAAAATTCATAAAAACAGCTGAAAGGACACTGGCGCGAGGCTTACCGCTAGTAGTGTTCCATTAATTTTGACATAGAAATAAATATGTATAAACTGTTCTCAAATCTTTACAACTCGCTCGGCTCGTACTTGTTTATGAATGCCTTTTCTATTAAAACGACTTTAATTATCAGGGAAATTGTCACGTTAAGCAGATGTTGAATTGCAGATTAAACTAAAAACACATGCTCTCTTAGTTACGGACAAGTCAAAATAATCTCTTTATTGTTCCGCTGAAACAAACGTCTGTTGACTTAGAGTTATTGGCCAAATGTGCATTAAGATTGATTATAGTTGTGTCAAATAAATGTGGAAATACATTCTGCTTTTAAGGCTGCCGTGATGATTTGATATATTAAGTATTGATGTATTAATCTAATACTTCAATTACAATGAAGTATGACGAGAATTTGTCTAAATATTGTTCTATTATGATGTGCATACCGGTAATTAAGACAATAGTAATATGAAAACTAATTTTTTCATAGGCAAATAGGCAAATACACAGTTTCATAGGCAAATAGTCCTATACAGCGGAAGCCCTGCAGTAGTAGTGCTGACACGTCCCCAATTGCTATTCAGTTACATATGAAAATATGTCCCGACCGATTGACTGTTCCATCATCGCAGGCGTGCACTATTGCAGCATGTTCAGTAGTTGAGGCTTTTATAACATTCGATGGGTGGATTCTATTCATGACGGACGCACCCACTTAGAGGATACTTAGATATTATTTCACTCTTAAGAGGGAAAAATTGCGGGAATTTTTGGCTGATTAATCGTTCCTTTTAGAAGGGGAAGATAATTAATTATAGGTAGCTTTGATAATGTATGCACATTTATGGAAAATCGAAAACACTATAAAACAGCAGGGCATATGTGGAAAAACGCGCGGGCGTCTCGGAGGATTTCATGAAAATATACGCATTCACTTAGCAGTAGCGAATCTGTAAAATTTAGTATGGATCATGAGAGCAGGCATCTGATACCGACCCACTAGTGATTAACGACGGACTTGAAGCAAGGTACATACGAAACAAATGAAAAACAACACAAGTATGCGTAAAGTTCAGATACAACGCAAATATGAATATAAACACAACGACGCGTAAGCTTGATTGAGTACGTTCTGAAAACATATGAACAGATCTTCACTCCAGTGATCAGCTGCGAGCCAGGGCTGTCCCGCGGGCTGAGAACGCGAGTTGGCTGTGGTACGATCCAAATTATATTAATACCACGAACAAGGTGTACAATTATTCTTGAACTGATTTATAGTAATAAAAAATATGAATATATTGTACATAGGTTGCCTGGAAGATATCGCTTTTAAGCGATAAGTCCGCTCCATGCTTAAATTTAAAATTTCTATAAACACACAGTGTTTGACAATGTCGGAGGTACATTGATTTATTAGTGAAATAAGTAAGAAAACAAATATTCGACGAGAAAAATAATAGATCGATCTTTATCGATTACCCCTTATGGTAATGTCCGCAATATCCACAAATTATTTCGTAATAACTTTACTCTACTTATAAAAACTTGTAGGTAAAAACGTTTCTTCGCAAAATTTTTGTTGAGATTCCAACTTGCCTCTTGTAGTTTTTCTTTGAAAAAATGAAACTATTTATTCCGTGTTAACAATCAGATTTCAGAATAATTGGTAACCCTGGAGAAAGTCGAAGCAATAAAAAAAAACTATTAGAGCAATTTTTAGAAAGCGCGTCGGGCGGAGAGCGCCGAGCTGACTCGCTCTCGTCACGCAAGCGATCGCTAACTGCGACTGATACAAAGCTCACGCGTAAAATATTGCTGACACGTTCTACAATACCACTTGTTTTGCGCTCACTGCTAACGGTGTTAGTTTTCAACTTTTATAATCTTTACTTGTACACGCTTAATATACTCTGCTCTGGGCGTTTCGCTCAATCGTGTCTGCTACGGACTGATTGATCTGTTAGAGTATCCCACTAGGTGGGATACAAAAGCGAGGTGAAATCTTACACTGGCAACGCACACGGAGCCGGCCCGGCCTGTCGCTAACGATATGGAGCGGCAATCGGCTGAGTGTGTACTCGGTACACACCCGCGTCTTGTGCACACTACGCACCCCGTTACAGCGCTGCTCAACATATTTTGACCAATCTGCCTAATAGTTTGCAACCGTAAGTGATGCGACATTTAACCTACAAGTGACAATCATTTGAAATGATGCTAAATCGAAGCGCCGATAGCACTAAAGGAGTTGAAGGTGGAAAGTAATTTGTAAAGTTAAGCGACGCTGAGCGCGGCAGTAGATCGATGCCTAGTAGTAGAGTTGGATACGCTCCGCAATCGCTACCGGTTACAAAACATGATTTAACATAAGAAAAACTTCAAGCAAAGTGCAGGACGTTCTTTTCTTAAAACCAATGACTGGCCATTTGAAACATCAGAACCTTTTTGTGAAATGGATCGCGCAATACCGTCACATCACTCATGACCAACGTTAGGTGAAACATAAATAACAAAATGAATCACTTCGTCACCTAAGCGTATTCTTTAGTTATAAATATGAGACAAACTTTTCAAACATGTCCTTTGTCATTTCAATTTCATTTAATTTATTTAAATATTTTATATTACCGATACTTTATCGATTCCTTGGCATTTGCTCCACTTTAAGAGCCCAAGCCAACCTTACCTACCCCGCCTGCACCATACTCCAACGGTCGAGGCCGTGACCATTAACCGACTGGGGTGCAGTGCAGTCTACCTCTGCGATCCACATCTCATATGCTGTGGGCAAAAACCTCTAGGAAAGGCTAATCTCCAGCAGTGGACTGAGGCAGGCTGTAAATGATGTAGGTACTACGTGTACATATAAGCGAATTGCCAAAATTTTTACCATTACTGAGGAGAAAGTTAATCCTGAGTATTACGTCATTATATTCCATTTCTTTTTATTTAAGCGGATAACGACTTACTTCATCTTATTACATATTTCTTCGTTAACAGCGGTTATTTAAAAAAAACATTGGAAAATAGTAGCTAGCCGGGAGAATAGTAAAAAACTATGTGATGCATTCACTTAGAGTTAGCAAGAAAACGCTTTTAGTTTTAAAATACTTAAAACCTTCATGTAGTGGCGCGCGGCTAATGGGCGCGCCTGCTCTCGTCTTGTAGCTCACTTGTATCACTTACCGGCGACCCTCGCGCGCTGCCTACACCGCCGTTCAATATATAACGTGAGTCTTTCAAAAAACAAAACCATAATCGTAGCTTGTACTTAAAACTCAAGTACAAGCCGCGGTCATTTGTACAAATAAGTCACACTGGATTATGATCTGTATATGGATGTTCAGTTATCTATGTATTTCTAAATGTAACGTCTGCAATCTACGAAGGGGTAAGTAACGTTTTTCTTTTGGCAGAACTTCGTTATGTATTAAAAGAATACTTCTAAGCAAAATTCGTCCAAATCGGAAGGGGTCGATGCCAACTACCTATCGATTTGAAATGAAATGACCCATGTCTAAATAAACTCTGGCGGCTTGAGGCGCGAAAGAAATTGTACATTATTATGTCGAGGGTCTACGATATTCGTGGCACTCGTAGCACTCGTAGCACTGGCCATCGCTCGAGCTACGTCATTCTATTCGTGAGTACTGAATCTCTCCCTTAATGCAACGAAGTAAAAATATAACGCACTATAAAATAATGGTAGCTATTTCAAGTACACTATCTAGCACGGTATCTTCGTCTAAATAAATACTTACTCGTATTTCCAGTTTACAGTGAATATGATATTTTTGGTTTACCAAATGCACTAAGGTACTGAGTATCTTCATGCGTCTCTTCCCTTAATATAAACAAAGATTTCCACCCCAATGTACATTGTTTCCGTTTCGTTAGTTTCGGGTAGCTCACGTCGGTTGAACTTATAAAGTGTCGTTATTAATTATTGAGATGAATTCATTCAAAAAGAGCCGAAGAACTCGAGCGGCTCCTCTGTCGCTATTTAAATTGCTAAACGGCGGCGTCGACGATCGCAGACTTACAGAACAAATAGGTAATGAATACGCCGCGGAGTCGTCACAAATATCATTGAACATTGCGAGGACTCCGCACGCCTTTAATTACTCGAGTTTGCGACTTCATTACCATTTAATGAAATAAACAAAACATTATTAAGGGTTTCCGCAGACTTTTCATTTTACAAATATATGTACATAATTTATAATATTTTGTGGTTACGTTACGGTAACTTGAATAATCCGGCGAACTTCGCCGCTCGGTACAAGATGTGTCTCCCAGTGGGAACACAGGCCAGCGCGGGCCCCGCGAACGCGCCGGGCGCAGCGACGCGGCAGCGGCCGTGTGAGCCGGCAAGGCGGGAGGCAAACAGTACGCCCGACCACACGCATGATAATAATCATGTTTTAGGATATACCCACACATCTGATTCTAAAATAAACTCGCAGGACTCGTTGCTTCTAGTAACCAAACAGTATATAAACTACATATGTACATATATACATTATACTTATATACATTTTTTAATCTCACATCGTTGATATCCCTCTCTGGTCGTATCAGTTTTGTTATCTGCAGGATTACCGAAGACGACAATACGCCTTTCGATAACACTGTACATCTGTACTGTACCTCTTTTGTAGTATTGATTTATTTATACTGTTTATTTGTACACCAAAGTAACATGTGTCAGCAAAAATATCTCTTAATGCTAGGTATAGGCGGCCCTATCGCTATCAGAGCGCTCTTTTCAGGCAATCTTCAGGTAGAAGAAATGTAGATTAACAGAAGGGGTAGGAGTGTACTACGGTTAAAATGATCATTAATAGATAAGCTTACTGTGATAATAAATATTATTTGAGTAGTAGTACCCATTTAACGATGAATAATAATACAACTCTTTCATTATCAGTGAAGATTTATTGCAGTTATATATTTTACTTACTCAAATATAATATTCTTAATACACAAAAGTTCTATAAGCAAATTTTTCGTCATATCTCTTCATGGAATAGATAAAAAGTTGTAAAATCTCCAATTCACTCCGAGAAAATTCTCCTAATCCTCGCGTTCGGGGCCCGAGCGTAAAACTGTCATTAAATACAAGATTGAAGTCTCAATCCGCTCCCAATCACATAACATCTGGAGTTTACTCCGGAGCAGCGCCGAGCTCGTACTATGCAAATGTGCCGTTACATGTCTATGTCTGAAAACTTTATTAATAGTTAAGACATTTTCCATCAACCTCTGCCATTGTACATTAGCGAAGAAATGGATTCAATTCCGATCTGTCCCTACTTTTGAAATCTTTCTGTACACTTCGCTGGAATCTATACATTTAATGATAAAGATTACTTGATATTCAACTAATTTTACCACTTGCGATGTCCGTCCTGATACTAGCAGTTGAACAATGGATTTAATAATTTTTACCTAGAAAAAATTTCATTAGAACCAGTTAGGTTCGCTAGGCAACCCTGACGAACTGAATCATTTTGGTAGGGCTGAAAAATTTGTCGTCTCTATACAATATATACTTCAATTTGATAACGCAATTGCAGCAATAGGACACTTGCACCAATAAAATACACCAATGTCATAGATCAGTGTGAGCGCGAGCACCGCACGCTAAACTGCACACTACAATACGCGGCTATTTGCATTCCAGGTCGCTCTTGTTCCCCAGTAACTACTTCGAAAATCGTTCGCTTGTGCCTACAACGGGAGGAATCAATTTATTGAATGGCAGATTCAGAACATTTATTTAATCCCACTCAGTACTCCCACCACAAGAGCCAAACATATTTCTGCTCATGCGCCAATCAATACCACATTTGTTTAAAAAAAAACCGTGTACGATTTACATCAATTTAACGAACTATCTAACGTCACTAAAGGTCCCTTTGGCACAGTTAAGGAAATTTTAAAATTCTTTTTCTAATAATATTTCGACAATTCGCTCTGTATACACATATGAAATTATAATTACTACTGAATAAAAACTTACGTTCTCCATTAACAAAACTTCGACATTTTTGAACGCAAATCTGTTCACACCTGAGCAAATCGAGTCGCTTGTTTGATTAACAAACTACCAAGTAGTTCTCTTTGAAGCGGCGGAGCTGGGAGAATACCAGAGACTGTTTCATTAATTACAAGGAGAAATTGTACTTCTACAGGGACAAATAACATTACTTGTTAAGCACATCTAGCAGTCTAAGCGAGAAACTTCTGGACTTTGTATATTCATGGTTTCACTCAAACAACAACAGAGCAGATCTCACGTAGAAAAGAAATGCAACCTTCGGACCACTCCCTACTGCAATTCTATTTGTTTGTTTGTAGTTTCAAGCGTAGGCGGTAACGTAAATATAGAATAGAGACTAATCACTTACCTTAGTAACGCTAATTAAGTATTCTGTTCTATTGCTAAATGTTCATTTTAAAACACTGCACTGTTGACTGGAGACCATACGAAAAGAAATATTAGGACTCAAGTTTAATAATACCTTCTACTTGTTATTGTAAAACTAGTAAATAAATCAGAAAAGACAAATTGGACTGATAATACTGTTATGGATATAATATACAAGTGGCAGAGCGACGTAGCGAGGCCGGAGAGCAGGACGTGACGCGCGAGTTGCGCGACTCGCGGGCCGGTCGGTAGAGGTTGGCAGCGATATCAATTAGGGGCAACACGACGCGCTAAACCTATCAGGCCCGTCCGTGCCGCGCCCGTCCGCCTGTCTACCACGTGCAAGCACGCCTGACAGGGACCCGTTAATGATGACATAAAAAGACTGTGCGTGAAGCTCCCGCGAGATACGAGTGAACCTTATTGTTGATTATATGAAGATTTCTGTTACTTTATTTCTTTAACTAGTGAGTCACCCAGGTTTCTCACGGGAAAATAAGTAGAAAGATAAATTAAAATTACTTAAAATGTAATTTCACGCCTATAATCCCCGAAGGGGTAGGCAAATGAGCGAAGTACAGTACCACGTTTTTCCAGTTACGTTTACGTCTCACAATAGAATAGGTGGTGAGCCTATTGGCATACATCGGGCACAGATCCAAACTCCGAGCCACTTCTAGAAATTTCTCTTAGAAAATCTAAGTTAGAAAAATCCTATAGTACCCGTCCTGGGGTTTGAATCCAGGACCTCCCGATCGACAGTCGCGCTTGCAACCGCTCGACCAAGGAGGGAGTCAACTTAATTTATTAATTATAAAATAATTTATCTATCGTTTTGTTTTCACTTTGTTTAGGCAAACTAAACATATACATATAAATATATCCTTTAAATACAGATACTTTTTAGAACCAAAGAAAAAATGCATGGGCTCATCGCAAAAATATTTGTCCAGGGTAACAATCGTACCCATTTCCCTCTCCCTTCAGCAGTCACGCTGTTATGTTCGTTAACCACTATACCAACAGGCCAAGGAACGACATCGTGACAGTTGATGACTTGATACAATTTGTAACACAGACTTGAACTAATAGAAGGCAACATTTTCTATTTATACAGCACGCTAATTCTAATGCTAATGCGCAGCGCTAATGACTAAAAATAATTAAAAATGCACTACATCATAACAACTTGGATTACTGGTTAGTTATGATACACGGCAATTATGCTTACATTGAAGTCTCGGCTCCAGCTGAACGAGGCTCACAGTATATGGGGTTTACAAGTATACGCCAAAGGATAGTCCCGAGTCTTAAAAATATTAAGGTAACAAGAACTTTTAGCGCATTAATTAGCGACCGCTGGAAGCCCGCGGAGGCTGCTTGTTACCTGCTCGTACGGCGGAGCTGCGCGCCGGCGGGCCTTTCCGAAAATATTCCCTTTTGAAATTATTCGGAATGTATAATAAAGTAGTAATTTTTAGAGCCGTTAAGTCGTATCGGGGCATTCGGGCGCGCTCATGAATTGCAAATGGGAATAATGACAGCCGCGTCGTATCTGTCGTCTTCGGTATAATTAAAATGTCCTTTTGGCTTATTAACTTGGATGACGAAGGAACGCGTGGACCCGCCGCAAACTGGTGCAGCAGCGGGGAGCGCTTCACATACTCATCGCTTGAATTCACTAGATTTTCCGAGCTTTACAAGGAATATCTCGTTTTGCCAACCTTACCAAACTGCAAAGTTCATAAGCTTATCTTTCTTTTAATGTCCGCATGGGTACGCATTTGCCTATGTTGTATTCGATTCAAATATTTTAATTGATTAATTATCCATTTTAAGAGTAGCTGCTTCTAGTTTCTACCGCGTGTTATACGTTATAAAATATATTTTTATTAATCTAGAGCTAACTTCAGAATTGTAACAAAGTAAATTTTTATTTTAAACGATAACACCATGTTCTAATTTAACAAACTAAAAAATCTGTTTTTAATGCTTCTTTACACCACATTACAAAACTTTGTACAAAACCTCATGTTTCTAGAGCCAGTGATTTCGCCTGAATTATTCTAGTTACCACTAGGAAGTAGTATTCGAAGGGATAAAAAGATATTGCAGTGAGTAATTTGTAACGGCGACAGTAGAGGAGCGGGGAACAAATCTAATGCATCGCTTCATTTCGCACGCAGAGTTAAATTGACCCGTGGCGGGCTGCGGCTTCGCACTGCGCTTACACCGCTGCGCTCGCTGCCAGCAACGCGAACGACTCACATACTCATGCACTACTAGTAACATAAGAGATTTGCACACGCGTATACGAATAAACAAGAATTTTCAGTTAAGTCTAGACTTTAAAATTTTGAACATGGTAGCTAATCTAATGATGAAGCCAAGAGGTAGATGATAGAGCAGTACGATGACAGATAGAGTCCCCGAATTTGGACTCATTTGCTTTCTTTTTATGAAGCCAATAGCGTCTTTTTTACACCGTTATTGCTAAAATATATGGTCTGGTTTTTAAGGACAACGATTATAATTTTAAAATCGAATATTGGAGCTTTCGTGTCGTTTAATCTTTATTGATTAATAATATTTTAGTTTCTACGTAACACATGTGTATGTTTCAATTGCTATTTGTTATTATATCATCTAAACAAGGCCATTCGAACTAAACAAATGGAGATTTAAAAGTGAACACTAAATTAACAAATCTGTTATGCAATTTTCGTGATAAAAATAAAAACGTTTGTTCTAATGTTCCCAGGGGCTGCGTTTCGGTTCGCGTTCTCTCCGTCGGTGTAAATGTGTCGTGCCAAGTTGTCGCTAACTGCTTATCATATTTTACAATTTCCAGCCGCGCGAAAAACTGCGCTAAATGAACAACGAAGAAACTTTGAATTAAGAACTTGGACAAATTTTCGCGTCTAATTTATTCCTGGTTTTTCGCAATCTAATTTAAAATTTTAGGTAAAAATTGTAAGCAGATTTGTCCACTTGTTTAAACGAAACGTTGTGTAAGCAGCAAAATAGAAGTGGCATGGATTCATTTGCTATAATATACGTATAATACATTTTCTGTCTGTATATACATACGTACCTACTTTATGCTCTATTACTTTGCCATAAAGATTTATCGAACGCACAATTAGTAAGAGAACAACGTTTAACGGTAAAAAAATTGTTCACGGGAACTATTAATTTTATTGTGAATAGGTAACTAACTGGGAGCGTTGTCCACATAATTCAGTAGTGGGACTTCGCGTATTTAGCTGCAGCTAAGCGCAACCCGCACGCACAAAGCCTACACGGCGCGCTCGTAGCAGCATTGTTACACTACATGTAAGGCATCTACTTGACTGCCTATGTCCCGCACTACACAGAAGTACAATAGGTACTAAGTATTATGTCAAACATACAAAATACCAGTTATATACCTACCTACATACGAAAAATATAAGAATTATATTCGTAGCGATATCCAAGAACATGCGAATTCGAAGATATCTCTACCGCAGACATATGTACATACATACGATACATTTATGTCATCACCTGGTTCACCTTATTTGCATTAGTGTCTGCGGAAATTTCCTAACGCACGGCAAGACCTCTGGTTAGTATAAACAATATACACTAAGAAGCACACAATTTATAAACGATATGCATGAAGCATAGCTGGCAACCCTAAACAAAGTTCACGAACGTCTGCCTCGCGCCTTGAGCCTGAGAGGCCGCGGCCAAAGGGCGGAACGCTCAAGCCCCTTGGGACTGCACTCACACGATGAATAAGATGCTTACACACTTACAATTCAATTGGATTCGATTCGATTGGATTGAATATTCTCATACAGCTTTATTTTCTATTAACACTGACCAAACTTGGTTTGGCCCATAACAAGCCCATGTGTATAATTACGTCCTAAATTGGTTGAACGGAAATCCGTGCTTATTTCTGATTCAGTAACCGCACTAATTTTAACGCATTTCAAGGACGTGACTTTTCCGCACGTCATATTCACACATTTAACAGTACCTACATTTCAAATTCACTATGCGCAAATTGCGCTACAGTTGATAAATGATGGCCCACGTTACCTGTAACCAATCCATATACCACAAAGAGTTGTTTAAAAAAGACCAACGCGCGTCTATTGTTAAATATGAGGCGGACATTCATTAGGAAGCGATTGCGAGCGCGGCCGTGGAAGTGTCCAGCGGCGGCTGGCAGGGGCCATTAGCGAACTTACGGCAAAGCTGATTAGGCGCTCCAAAAAAAAATTTTACGTGTCTCCGTAACCACTTCGCTTCAGTATTACAATTTGGTATTCTTCATTCTCACATCTCATCGCTTTTTGCCTGATCCTGTGTTATGGTCATTAATACGTACATAAATACATACGTTGCACATAGTAATCCTTATTAATAAAAGTTATTTCATTTTAAAGACAATTTTATCAAGGTAAACTTTGTCTTCTATAGCATGCGATTTGACGGATCGCTTATGAGATAACGTACATTTAAAATAGTACAACTCAGCTCGAATCTAGGTCTGCATGTTAAGAACAAAACTAACACCACACATCGCACCAAAATTAATACCACAAGAAACATTAATAAAAATATTGTTTGTGCTAAAGTACTCTAAATTATGTGCCACAACTTAATGCGACGTCATTGAAACTATTTTTATATTTAACGTACATCTGATTTCACAGACAAAGAAGTAGGTACCTGCTGGTGTGTAGTGATGAAGATGGCCGAAGGTCTTTCGACAACTGTTGATGCACAATTGATACGAATGAGCTAAACAAATACCTACCACAGTACAACTTTTACATGTTGATTACTGATTATGTATCTAGCCACTTTTAACATTTTAATAAAGGAGCAAGTTATATTTTTCGCGATAAGAATTATTCCGGGATACGCTACAGAATCAAACTTGTCTTGCGGCATCTCTGTTGTGATAAGGACAGTACCTACCTACTTAATTAAAATGTTCTGATCAGCGCCGTCAGAGGGCATTAAGAATTTTTATAAAGCCCTTTAGTGAAAACGGGGAAAGTCTTTCAAAGTCCATTATGGATATTTTTAGAAAGCCTTTCGCTTATAATGTATAAGTGTTACGACTATGGAGCGCGTCGTGGTGTTATCAGATCACACGCACATACGCAATGCACGTTTTACGGTATAAGGTTGCTAGTGCTCGAGCGTGTGTTGGCTTCAAACTGATTAGTTCACATGAGACATGGCAAGCCCAAGACCAAGCAATTTTTACGGCTAGCGGACGTATCGTCGGTCTGTTGCGAGGCAAGCCTATGCCCCGTTCCTTACGATAACCAGTGTATGAACAAGTGAAATAGTAAGACTGCATACCACGATAAAGATTTTTCATAAAAGCGATGTCTGTGACATATCTACACTTTAGACTGTGTCGCGGTTTGTAAGTTGTTCACTGCCATGTGCTTATTGATTTGTTTGTCAATTTTGAAAATAAAGAGATTTCCATGCAGCCATAGAGACGATATAATTACGTGAAGTGTTCTGTCGTAGCTTTTGAGAAAGATTCCGCAGATAGCACTCAGTTACAGCATTTATTGTAGGATGACATCAAAAATTGGATTAGAACGCTGATCGACTATAAGCAGAAACTGGTTACTTTGCTACCACAATATTCGAATCCGTAGTCCGAATACGGAGAAAAGAATTTTTAAAAGTTTGAAATTAGAATACAGCTTTCTTATCTACGTGGCTTAAACTGCAGTAACAGGAGCGACGCAAACGTGTAGGTATATGCAAGGCATTAAGCGGTTACTGCACGATGCTCGGCGGCCGTGTCACGGGCGCGGGCGACATGCAGCACTTCGCGAAATTCCCAGGAGTTCGTCAAGTAGGTACTTAATGTTAGACATTTTGTATAAACTGTGAAGCTTATCATTTATCGCGGACTCATTTAGCAAATATAATATCCAAACCTAAATAAAAAACAGCTAGCTGAAAATGTAACTCGTCACGGTTTCCTAATGTATAATATCTTTGTTTCTAATAAATAAAGAACCAATGTAATGTAAAATAATCTTTATGAAATTATAGTACGCAGCTTTTTCGATCTAACCATTATATCCAAGTAGGTACAATGAAAACGACTCCGATAGTAAGATCGTTGGACTCAAATATGTTTTCCTACTGAAATTTTCGCGCTTCATGTGCTGTTCAACACGTTGACCACCGCCGTGGGGCCAGCCTTCTGTGCAAACGGTTCGTGACACCTGAATATTTGTATGATTACGTT
>DWME01002125.1:0-21925 GCA_018244795.1 Parelbella ahira ahira | reverse complement strand
GCGAGGGAAAGGTGCGCAGGCGGCTCGCGCATATACCTACATATGTATGTACATACCTACGAGCGTAGTGAACTTAGGCGAGTACGAGACGCGCGTAGGGTACAAAACGCGCGTACATGCCCGTGAAAACACAATCACCTTTATTAATTAATTTCCCATTTATATTCCCATTTATTTTCCCAATTGCAACGTTTCCTTCAAAGGATTATTCTAAAATCAATAGTCTAAATTCAAACGGGAACCAACAGAAGTTTCAGTGATTCTGTCACGTAATACTCGCCAACCTAGTTCCTGAAAGCGAAGGCAGAGGAGGCAAAGGGAGGGGGTTGGGAGCTCGAAGCAACACTTGCTCGCTGCGGCCAACCTTAAAGGATGCTAAGTTCCAACCAAATTAGGAGATTCTAAATTGGAACGCTTAGCGGAAAGGATGGATGTGTTTAAATGAGTTCTCGAGCGCTCACCGTCAGGTTTCCAGCTTGCGGTTTCACTTCCTACTTCGTTGAACCGTCATTGTATTAGATGAGAATTTAATCAGGTACTGTTTAAATGTATGCAAGAAATATACAGTTTTTCAATAACATGTGCAATTTATTACAACACATATATTTAAGAAACAGTAATAACCCAGTGATTTAAATTTCAGCCTGCTATAAAAGCACTTATAAACTTATAGCACTTATAAAAATATATATATTATTGTTAAAAAATATGTTATGTTCGGTTTAAGTTTAAATATCATTCGCTTTAGAGATGAAGAAAATCTAAGGAAACTTTCACACCTTGATGTTTTTCATACTGTTCTCCCAGGTGTGAGAAGACAGTCAATCCGTACTTGATGAGCGTGGCATATTATGTTCTGAACCCTGCTTATAGTGAGAGGAGACTGGTATTCAACAATTTCAAGGGTTGATAATAGTAATGTGCTTTTTATGTACGCGTGTTCCATTTGAGGAAGGTTTCTATAATAGTTATTAAAAAATATTCATAGTTCCCACGTACACGTAACAGATAATCCTTTATAAATTTAATAGTCTTACGTAAAATGAGACGAGAATGGAACTTTAATGAAAGAACGAATGAAACAAGTCAAAATGTAGATACAATTTACGGATATTATACACGAGTGCTTTAGATACATCTTCAAAGGAGTTCATCAATTAGATGAGGCGTAAAAATTCCTTTGAATCCAACTGTTTGTATTCATGAAACATGCCCCGAAGTAATTTATTTGAAATGTGAAAAAGATTAAATAGTCTTCTATTTGTACTCGTAAAATATTTCTACATTTATGAATGTCTATTTTTTATAGTCGTCATTTAGTTCCGTAATTTCTTTGAACGTAATTTTGCATACACTATTTAAAGTTTTTAGTTCCTTACCGGAAATATTTTAACCTATAATTTCATTCGCGTTAAGAAACTTAAAATCAACTAAACTTTGTTCAGTCAATGATTTATCGCCTTTCTTATCTATTTTATATTAAATTAGTGTTCAAAATGCCACTCAAAAATTACCATTGTATGTCATTGTACTTATATATCTAGACTAAAATTATGTACATTTTGAAGCCGAATATTTTATGGGCACTAAGAACTAGCGTCGTGATGAGAATCATTTTAAATTTAAAGGGTAATATTTCACAATTTCATGTCATTTCTACCTATATCAGTACTTTAAGGATAGAAATATTTGGCATTCGGTGTTCTTTACTTACCCCGTAACAGACCAGGAGTGAAGATATGTGAGTAATACTAATAATACCCAAGATCTTAAAAGGGGTAATCAAAATGTTTAAGTTTGGCGCAATTCATTTATAAGATGATTTTCAGTTGTAAAGAACAATATTAGTGATTTTGAACTGTAACAATTAACCGTTCTAATACGTTCCTTATAATGTCTTTCAATAAACATATTATATAACTTTGCATATACATCATCAAGGAAACTGTTGAGTTTGTGAAAACACAATTGCTGTACGTTCGAGGACATCTGAACGAAACAAAAGGTTTTATCACGCGCTTTTCACAATTTGTTTTCGATCAAAAACACGAGTTACGTAACGAATGAATTCGAAAGAAAGCTTTAGAAATGTACTCCTAGGTTGACACTCGTTTATTGAAGCAAAAGCCATAGTGACCATCATAATATATTTGCCTCTTTGTCAATCTATGCAATTCAAAAGAATTTTATACAAATTAACCAGCAACAAAATTATTAAAATTCAAATATGTGAAACAGTTGACAGCCGAAATAAATGAAATCCAAATTTGCCGCGCGTGCCCACAAATTGAAAGACCCTAATATTTACGTTATACCTACTCATTTCCTTTTTGGCTCTCAGATACATCGAAATGGAGAGAATTCAAGTTAAACTCGTAAACGAAGAAATGGTTAAGTTTCGTAAGCACTAAGATCGTATAAAAGAACAAAGAACCAATAAAATGCATTCTTCTTTAGAAGTGAAATCCTTTTAGTATTGTTACTGATAAAGAAAGTTTCTTCAAATATTGGTCTCAGTTTCAGAACAACTGTTGGAGGATTTTTTCCGATCATTCTCTTACTTTTATTGGCCTTTTCGAGTTCCGACGGTAACAAAAACTTTCTCGACAATCATAATCCTACGAATGTTAATAAAATAGTTAAAATATTGAGACATCAACCCTCAATATAAAAATGCTAATGTATTCTGCGCGAACATGTTTCAGGTTTCTATCATATAAATACATCATACAAAATTCTCCCATCACCGCGTATGTTTTCCATACAATGACTACACGTTCGTATCCACAGTAATTTATTTAATATCACGACAACTCTCACGTCCGCCAATAAAGCAAATTGCTTACATTTCACTTGCGCCCGACATTGAAGCATCCTACGATTGGAAACTGAAAAATATTTCCAATATTTTCCCTAAAGAATTTTCATTTCATCTCTACCTAAATGTACGTGTGAAACGCAATACAAGAAATATGGGAACGCTCTTTCAGAACACAAGAAGCGGTATCCGGGACAGCAATATGTCGTGTCGAATTTTGCTAACGAATATAAAACGATTCATTAAAATTTCATACTATAATTATTAGTTTTATACAAAACTTTCAAAAGTGATTGCGATTTGTTTTTTTTGTGAGCCATTTCTGATTAATTTATCGAACATTGACATACTCAAAAATCCTTTACTCCTAGTATATTAAAATTAAAGTGATTGTAAAAATTATCTACTTTTGTAAATATAAGATAACATGCAGATTATATCAAAGTAATTGCTTGCTTACGTCAATGTAAGTCATTGAAATATTGATCTGATTTGTGCAGTTTCGTTTGGTTGATACTTTTATATTAAACGCAAGTTATTAAGTAGAATACAGCTAATAGCGAATAAGTAAACAGTATCCGGCCTGGCGTGCGGCGCGCCGTCGCGTCTCTTGTTTTACCGTTGAACATAGTGTATTTAAGGAAACTTTCGTAGTAGGCTTATGTACGTGTTTTTTATCCTTTTTCACGTCCCAGGGATTACTGGTACACGTTCACATACGTGTAACACTATTTTATTATGTGACTATTATAATCTTAAAAATAGTTACTTTAGTTATTTCAGTAAATATTTATATATTATCTAGGTTTCATCTTAATAGGATAGGAGTCAATAGTTTCCAGACGGGCCTGCGTGCGCGACCGGTGTACTGAACCTGCTTAATGTGTGTAATGGTAGAAACAGGCCCCCGGTGTCCTCTACTTTTACGTAAAACACCTGTTGTGATGATATAACAATAATAAAATGTATGACAATATGTATTTTTTCATAAAGCACGAAAGAGTTTACTCTAAAATTAAAATGTGGAATAAAATAAATATTAAAATTTAAACTTGCGCACAGAATTCCCGTGACCCGCAATAAAAGTGTATCGACTCCCAGCATCCCGGTGTCGTAACGTTTAGTTGAGCGGGGGAGCATGAATGGACCGTTTTTGATGGAAATTTAATGAGCGAGCTAAGGGACGGCCTTTAAAAACGGCTGACCATTAGAGACAAGGGCGTCTGAACGCAATGTCCACAGCGCGGAGCTACATACTAATCGCTCGCTTGTAAAACTTTTATGTCACCGGAAATCAAGTCCCTAATTGCGCGATTGGTGCAATATCCCAGGTGTTCTGGTTTCATAATCGACTTGTCTCAGTGGATGCAGTGTATTCGGAGGCCTACTAAGCGGGTTTGATTGCTTTTGATTACATTGACCATTTTATTTAGGAACCTGGCACGAGTCGAACATATGTACCTACTTTATTTAATTGATATGTATAAAAATAATCGGTGATGGGTGCCGCGCCGTTCGAATTTATTCATAATTTATAATATTAGTATAGATTAGGCATTGTCCACTAACATTTTTACGGCATACATAATCGTATAGAAATAGAAGTATTTCTATAGTAAATATATGTATGTCTAAATAATAAGATAACAGACTCAGGAATTTGTTTGATACATGTTTTATTGGCAAATTAAAAATGCCCGAACCTTTAAGGCCCGCAAAAATTTCAAGCTTTGGGACTTTTCGTACTTTAAATGTCTGTATGTCATACTTTAAATGTATGTCTTAACTGGAACTATTTCTCAATTGGTTATGATTAGATGCTTTGTACAATGCAATTTCATAATTGAAATGCCATAATATGTTGATACGTAAAACAAAACTGGTGAATTGTGGGAGTATAATACTAAAACTCCTCTGCCTAGTCCTTCGAGGAAATATAGGCGTGATGATATTATTATGTTATGGTTTAAAACGTTCTTTCTCGCTGATTTCGGAGTCTTTTGATTCCCCCATCAGACAATATTTGAACTATTTTATACAATTATTTATGGCTGAAAATGAATAGCAAAGGATTAAATCGGCGATGAGATCGCGGAAATTTGTATAGTTAGATAACCTTGACTCGTTTCGTACTAGGCTACTGTTCAAATATTAATTTGCATTAATCTACATCAAGGGTTTGCTTCGAAAATTTATTAAACGAACATTTTAGTACGCTTTGTTATTTCCCAGACTTGTTTCCTTCTGAAGTTAAATGTTTAATATGAAGTATTATTTTTAATAATTCATATATTCTGTTAACTGAAAATAGGCTATTTGACAATATATTTTAGAGATTAGTCCACTATCTTGATTCAAATCAGATGAGTAGATAAATTGTTTTTATTTGGTCTTGACAAATATATGATTTGCATAATAACTAAAAAAAAATCAAGTGATTTGCATATTTTTTTGCAAATATCTAAGTGTAGTACAAATTTGAACTGATACATTTTTTTTTCATTTTTGAAGAGATTTTACTTACTTTAAATTGATACCCTAATATTATAAGCCCTTCAAATATAATATTCGAAGTGCGTTGATCCGTGATTTTAACCAATGAATTTAAAAAAAGGAATTTTCTATGTGTTAATAAAATTGTAACGTGTAACAATCTTTTTATGACAAATAAAAATAAAGACATAAACAAAGGTCTAATAAAGGATACCATATTCATAGTATAAAAAATAACAGTGGAAAAATCTTTCATCTCAGCATTTCATTTAGACCGTTAATTTACCACACCGTTACAGCTTTCCCGCAAAAAGTTCCAGTGACAGGGCTGTTCTGGTATGTAGCCAATTAACTAACTGGATCTTTTTGAACTCTACTCATGAACATAAACCTTTATTCTAAACCTAGGCCTTTATTGCATATCAATAGCTTAGATTAATCTATAGTTTTATGCTCCAGTATACATATGTATGTGCTGACCTCATCTTTTATCGCTTAATGACACATATTCAACCGCGCAGGACATAAACTGAATCTAAAATAAGAGCGTGAACAACGCAGTGTGGGCAACACAGCCGGCGTAACTCGATGCTTAGACAAATACTGGGTAGTATTCCAGTTACATTTAATGGAAAAAAACTGTGTGACTTGTAATCTTTGCTTTCCAAATAAAATAATAATAATAATAAAAGTACTTAAACAGATGTTGCTGTATCATTATGTGTACAATATGTTTTTTAATGATTATCTCGTAATATAATAGCAATTTGCGCATGCGTATTCTCGATGTATTTACATATTTTATCTTAATTAATTTAGATTAGATAACCATAATAATCTTGCTGCGTTTTAGAAGTAAGTAAACTTAGCAAGTATATTACGCATGAATCCATTAAAGTAAAGCGTAAATGAGATAGTATTCACGTTGGCATTTAAGTCTCGTGGAGCGCTCTAACAAGGTTCTCGCCTATTTGCGAGCCGCGGGCTTTTCGCTTCCAAGTTGTTCTCAAACGCACCTGTTTCTTTTAGAGTGAAATGCATTTATACTCGTAGAAAGTCAAGCGGGCCTAATTGCTACTCTATGAAATGGTAAGAAGAATGTTGCGTGTTCGAATCATGTCGGGGTCACCAGTGAAGCGGTTATCAACACGATTATAATTAACTTTCAGTAGAGAAAAGCGACAAAGGTAACGAATAATATGCGGTGTCACGTTTGACGCCGTAATGTCATATTTATTTTTCTGTGTGTGAAAACTATTTGCCACAGGTATACACACTATATGGCTACGTCACAATTTTTATCTTAAACAACATTTTTTGAGTTTATTTGTGAGGATTAATTTGGACAGTGACTGCCTTGTTAGTCTTGTGGTTGCAAGCGCCACTGCTGAACGAATTTTCCTGAGTTCGATCCCCGGGTCGGCTATGCGCAATTATTTTGGCAGGTCGGAGTCTGGATTTGCGCTTCGTATATGGCAATAAGATCACCCCCTATTCCATGGTGAAATGTGTGAGTGTACTACACTCGCAACAATCTCTTGCCTATCACTTGTTCGGTTAACATGACATACTTTTCGTGTCAAAGTCAAAAACGACAGCACGTTTCGAATGATTGCATTATTTTTATATAATCGTGCCCGGTTACTCACCAGGCAGGCTGAAAACACGCAGTCCTAGACATCTCTATCCGTACTTGTTTCAAACGCTAGTGTAAACTTTATCTATATACTCGTATATGTATATGTGTGCAATGTTAGGCTTGTCCACCTCTAGATGGTAAAACTCTAAAGCGATTTCTTAAGGACGGGCACACGTCGCCCGCAGACCCGTATTGCGTTTACCTACCTCTTCGGTTGAATTATTTTCATCTGATATTACTATTTGTTTCATCGTGTACTAGATTTTTATGTGTCCTGTACACAGAAACAGACAAGTAAAGACGCTTAATAAAAACATGCTTTTGGGAAATTGTTATTAATATTATAAATTAATTTTTTGTAATAGTATGTATTAAATTAAATTCTACTTTTACATATTTTTTACTGTTACATATTGAGAAGGAGAAAAAATTATCTAAAAATAACAAAAACCAAAACTTATATGCGTATATGACTCACCACTTATTCCATGGGACTTAAACATAACGGGTGAAACGTGGGGATGTATTACACCCCTCTGCCTACCCCTTCGGGGATTACAGGTGTGATGTTACTTTTGACATTGTTCATTGTTTTATTTGACAGAAACTTGCATAATGGGAAACAATATTTACGAGGAGTTCCCAGCGGTTGTATTAATTAAAAAACGTAAATACGTAATTAAATAATTACGCAAAACCACTACGCATTGTGCTTTCCTCATGGATCGTTTATCTGTACTTTAAGGCGACATTAAGTACGCGGTATGTTAATTTCAGTCTTCGGGAACACTCTAAAGTGTAAGTCCCTATTGCCTGTTAAATATCCTGGCCGTTTGGGGTTTTGGCCTTCAGTTCTACCCTCAATTCGATCAGCGCCATGCCTTAACTGTGCGGAGCAAACCAGACCATTAAAACCCACAACTTCAGTAGCCTTCATGATATTGTAAGCATCGTAACACTTAAAGATACGATATTTAATAAGCTGTTCGTCGACATTTTTATGAATACGTTTACTTGCTTAAGAAATTTAATATTTTATGAGCTTGTATCTCCTCACTACTGCCTATATGTAGATCTTCCTTTTATTACGTAAGTAACTTTTTACATGAGAATTTGTTTTAAGATTTTGAAATTAGGATACTATTGTTATGTTAATCCATTTAGTTGTTGATCCCGATTTTTTAGCTTATACAGAAAATATTTATGTAACTGTGATGAGAAAGTTCATTTCTTATTTCGCTTTTTAGAGATTAGATCTAACCTACATATTATATTCTTAGTAGCCTGTCGTTTTCAGCCTGTAATTTTTTAGATTTTAAAGTACCTCTATACCGAACTTGAGGAAAATCGGTCTAACACTTTCAACATGATAATGACGTGACAGAAAGACTGAGTTAATTTTGCGTTTATAACACAGTACAAAGAGGTAGGACGGTGTATATAGTACAACGCAGTGAGAGTGTGATGTTAGTTCGGGAAACATTAACGCAAGCGCTCAGGCGATCGGAGCTGCTACGTCCACATCGGATGTAATTAAATTTGTGCCGCTCCAAACTCTCAAGTTCGTCTTACAGCTTACGTTCAGTTAGCTGCAGTTTGCATTCATTGCCCATTTTGCTTAGCGCAACGCCCAGCTCCAGAGCTGAACCTGAGGTTAACCTTATATTGTAATTTAATTATAACTTGTGCTTAGTTTGCACATCATCGGGTACGCTGCACTTTGCTTGACACGATGTTATGAAGTCTCCGAAAACTGTGTGGTTGTATGAAGAGAATAGTAAAAGTCAATGAAGCATGTCAGGTCTGCAAAAATACAAAATATTTGGTAGTCGACGCTCTCTACTCACCCACTTGACGAGGTAGGTACATAGCGAGTAATAACACAATGGTAATCATTATTTGATTTATAATTTAAAATTTTGATCTTGTCACACACTTACCAATGTGGTTTAAACACTTTAATTATTAAATGCATGGGCAATTTGTAGTACATATTATACTTTAATAGGAAATTAACGCAAATATTTAAATGAAATTAACCGTTCGGTTGAATACACATTTCATGACGCTAGCCAAAGGAAGGAAAGGAAAATAAAATGTCAGAATATAAAGTATATCAATAGACATGTACATAACACAAACCAACAAACCCTTTGCGCTTTCAACTCTCGTCTCTCGTAAAAAGGGTTAGAGTACACAGGAAAGATCTAACATTGTTGTTCGTAAATAAACAACTTTAACTATCGACGTCCGCAGAAGGGAAGTGGATATCAAAAGAGTAGATAGACTAACGTAACCTTTACTGCACCGTTCGAGGTAGCCGTAATTAAAAGGAGATTTCTCTTCCGTTATTTAGGCATGCTACACACTGCAGAGAGCGTCCAGTAAAACATGATTAATTACAGGATGAAGTATTTAAAATATTACCTACGTGAATAATAACAAAATCTTGGGACCTTTTCACAAACGGCCATTTGATCCCAAAGAGGCCTTGAAAGGTCTCTGTTATGGTAACCAGGCTGCTATTAAACTACATAGATACGTACATACTAATGTATGCTTACATATTTTTTTTTCATCCAAATATAGATAGAACGAACAGTTGCGCTCATCACACAAATTTGTCTTAGGAACTGCACCTAGGACCTACAGGCCATAATAAAATCACATCGATATCACAATTTTAACTTGCTGTCATTAAGAGCACAAACGAACTAGGCTCACTAAATAAACTATCTTGTAGAAGTAATTACACACGTAAATTTCAATATGGATTATTTTATAAGCAGCGGAGAAAACGAATGCCCCAAATGCTCCAAAAAATTTGAACAAATAACACAACACAGAATATTCGGGGCATCCAAAATTTGGCCGGCAACACACACCTTCTGTGTTCATTGTTGACTTTACAATTACAATGAAGATAAGTTTAATTTGCAGAATAAAAGTCAGTCGATGTGTTTCCATCATTAATCTTTATTTTTCTAACTATTCTTTTAACGATCATCTGGAACATTTTGGACTCAGCGGCGCCAATATTTTCTCTTTTAAATTAAAGCATACAAGTTTTTGCTTTCGGCCACCGACATTTTTGTCGTTTTTATTCAGGCTCATAAATGTTTGAATAATCCAAACCGAAAATAGTCAAAATGGTCGATGAAAATCGTTCGTCTGGATCGGACTTTACAATGGCCATCGTCTAGCGTGTAGTGATGAATAACGAATATAGTAGGGTTCTATCCTATGGAGAGGAAAAACGTGAAGGACAGACTGTCAGACCTTTTTTATTTTGCGTCGGTTCCAACGTTCTCCTGAAATATGGTTTGCTCGTGTCCCTTGTTTATTTTCAACAGTAATTTGGAATGTTTAGCCACGTCCTTTATTGTTTAAAAGTTGTGAAACCTAAGTCGCTCTTTTGTTTTACTTACATATTTTCGTACAACTACAATTTGATTTTATTTGAAAGTAATTAATAATTAATAATTTATACAGGGAATATTGACAAATGTTCTAGCGTACAACTTGCCATATTAATTACAACGCAAATTCCATAACAGGTTAGTACCTTATACTATTATAATAGTAACAACATTTTAAATACTATATAGCATTTTAATACGAAACCGTGAAAAACCCAGCATAGTGTTTGCATAAGATGACTGTTGACAAGCCCTGTATAAAATGTATTAAAATCGATAGAGCCGTTTCACATTTTTTTCCTGACGGACCAAATTTTAGGCTATGAATCGAGTTGCTGAGTCATATTTTATATTCAATTTGGATGAAGTAGGGCACAAGCTACAATAAGCGGGAACCATTTGCTTATGCGGAGTTCTCTTCTCGAGTTTTCAAACAAAATCTTCATTCGTTTTCATTCGAATCAATTTCGCTGCCATAGCGTAGGGCAAGATATTCCGTGTAGCAAAATTTCACTGAGAAATGTTTTGTACATTTTTTTTAAATCAACCATTAAAAATACATTTCCGTTCTTGATACTTATCGCTAATTACTAAGCATAATTAAGAGAGGTTTCTTAGTGAAGGTTTCAAGCAAACGCTATTTCTTGGAGAGAAAAGAAAATCTTTGAAAAAGACGGTCTTCTCTACTCTGCGTAACCGTCTTTGTGGCTCGAGTGTGGATCTCGGTGCCGGTTGGATGCGCGTCTTTGGAAATGTACACTTAGACCATGAATATGCCACGTCATGACGCAAAGAGTTACGCTAGTTTCATTACGTTGTGTTGGTTCGTTAACGCTAACTGTACGTTATATTGTCTAGTATGGCTTTTGTTTATCGAAATTATTACAAAGAAGTATGAGTGAATGATTATTCAACCACAATTGTTTGTCAAATTAATTCAATTTGATAAGCAATTGTTTGTAATATTTCATTACTTCAATTCGATGACACTGTCATTATAATACCAATGTATAAGACATCTGAAGAACTACCATACCTAATGAGTGCCGTACGGGCCTGTACTTTATCATCACACTTTCTATGGTTCCACTCTTAGACAGGTGTTTCTGCTTAAAATCCGAAGGGTCACACAATATTTACCAACGTCAGCCAAGACAGGTTGGCCTGCCGGGATGTTCTTGTAGCTACTTATTTTTGTGTATTATTTTGTTCTCCTACACTCTTAAGAATCTGTGAAGACCCATGAGGATTTACTGTGACCCGACTTTATGAATGCAGAGCACTATTTACACTTGCATAAATTTTCTATAAAATCTAGGGCTACATTTTTTGATATTTGTCAACTTTCCGTTGGGCAATGTAACGTTAAATACCTGTGTTAAGAAGTTTGCTAAAAGTTTTACTATACACATATCTATCACAACTGGTAGATAATTATGAATAATTTTAATACTGATATCTTAAACATCTCGGGGGTAATCTAAATGTCACTTTAGTAACATGTTTGCGCGACACGCGACGCGGCAAAGCGTTATCAGCGAACTTTATGATTAAGTTCATGACGTCATTTCAACTTTCCCGATGTATATCTGCTACATGGAAATTAATTTTAATCAGCCGAAACTTTATGTGCACACAATGAAATTAGGGGTAATGTTTTATTCGGTAGTAATTCTACGTTAACGCGATGATAAAAATGTTATGTTACAAATGAAATTAAGATAAAACAATAAATTAGGTATAGACATATATAGAAATAAATTATAGTCATTGACAGTAAGATAAGAGATGTAACAGTAATATAAGTTATTAAAATAGACGAGAAGAATAATTATTTTATTTAATGTTTATTTACTGTATTTGAATGCCTCGTTGGGCGAATGGTAACAAGCGCGACTACCGATCTCCCGATCGGTTCGTAGTCCTGGGTTCAAATCCCAGGTCAGGTGCTATTGGATTTTTCTAATTTAGAATTTCGTGGTAGCAGGATAATGGGGATAGAAAACAATTTTAAATATTCAAACAACGTTACGAGTAATCGTTAGGTTGATGATCAACGGGCACTTGGGCCGCGTGGTGGACTGTGGCCTAAATCCTTGTCAATATAAGTTGACTATCCAATACTGGAAGGACACACAAGTTGATGATGATCATGAAAGGACAGGTTATTTCTTTTTATGAATGGCTTGTGACAAGGACAAAATTCATCATCATCATCAACAGCCTACTCCCGCCCACAGCTGGACACAGGCATCTGCAATAGCGTGCCACTGAGCGTATGATAACAATATTTAGCGCACTTTTAATTTACTGCAAACGTCTATTTTCATTTATATTAAATTGAAGCCCGAATTGACGCGTGACTGGTATGTGCAATGCAAAATTTAGGTCAACTGTGTATACATAATGTTACCGACAAAACGAAATTCCAATTCAAAATTCGTTGCAATATAACAATTAAATCTAAAGCTGAAAATGCTATCTTACGCATCAAAAGAAGACATAAAAAGGCCTGAAAATATGATTATTGGATCGTCATCCCAGGTTCTTAAGGGTATGCAGAGAGCACCGAGCCACAAATACCTCTCACTACCAACCTGACGTGCTTTTTTCACAAGATACATATATACTACAATTTGTTCACAATGACAATTATAATTCGAGTTATGGGAGCGTTGTATTAATAGAGTTCTAGCCGTCCACCTACCCGCGCAGGTGAAGGGTTATCGTAGCGATTTGTGTTAAATAAATATCAAAATCAAATACATTTCAAATTGAACCCGTTTGGACTGAGTAACGGAAAGCCATTATAAGCGGTCGGTGTACACTAGTGATGGATTTCAAACAGCGAACTAAGCGACTCGCCGAAACAGTAATAACCGCTGCGGAATATACACACTGTAGCTACACACCGTATCCGGATAATAGACTGCTAATGAAATTTAATTCCTCTCCTTGTTGACTCATTTATTAACGGATACACATTTTGCACTGTTTGTGATAACCGAGATTAAGCAAATTCATTGAATAGATGGTTTGTATTTTCTACAATAAGACGAACGGACGGATTTCCGCTGGTGTATTTATTAAAGGAATTGGTTCTTGACAAATGTTTGTAATACACATCTGTACATATTGTTGCACCTTTCGAATATAGGTTCGCAGAGACTTACGATTTCTACATGCTAGGCTCCTCGCAAAATTCTGTCGCCTCTTCGACATTCATTAATATCGTATCAAATGAGTGGGTTTCAAGCAATCGAAATTAATATATATTATCACATCATACTGTGTCAGAGCTATCCGGCATTCTATTATTGCAGAAAGTTGAAACACACTAATATCACCGGGAGATCGGCATCGCAAGACAAATAAAACCCAATAGAGGAAGTAAGGACGTGAGACTGGAGCGTCGCCGGACAGTATCGCGCCAGTATATCGGCCGACTGCGCCAAGTTGGCTCGGCGCAACAATTCAAGGCCCCGTCTCTAATTACAGTGGACGAGCCTCTAGAAGTACAACCGCCCGCAGCGACCGCGTCTCCTCTAATTGTGTAATACACACAAACAACTTTTATCAGTCACGAAACTTTTACACCATCATCATTTTAAGGTTTCGACAAGTTGAAGTTAATTTGCCTCTCCACCAACTTAGTTCGGAGGCTTCGAGGCCCCATCTCTAATTACGAAATACAAACAATTCGAAACAGGTGAACCGGTGAAATGGATACCCAATTATGTGTTGAAGACAATGTTTGGACTTGAATGTCATTCTAAAGATATCTATGTATATAGGAAGGCGTATCATAAAGATATAACATATTCATACTAAGTAATTGTTTTCAGAACCAATTTGATTGTGAATCATCTCACACTTTTATGTATGTATAAGAGCTAACTGAGATGGGCCATGAGCCTATTAAATTTGTTTTGTATCGATGGGTATAGTTTAGATAATTTATCTTAAAGAGCCCGTGAACCCCAGAACTCCGTCATTTTATAAAAGCTGAAAGTTGGCAGCGCATCCTCCCAACACCGGTACACACACACAATACAGGTATACATAACTGTACACGGGTATGTTGCAAGTTTAATATGACAACAATATTCTCCAATTCTTATTATTGATCGCTTTATTAGATTTAGATATAATCAAACATTTCATACAATAAAACGCTCCCTTTTGTGGAGCGACAATCATTTAAAGTATCTATAGTACATATCATGCTATTTGTTAATTATTATTTTTCACGTAACTCTTCAACGCGATTTGCGGTAGTTTTATTTAAATTCATGACATGTATAGGACAGTTTACAGCATTCTAATATTTTGTTGCGTAGTATGCATTGTAATACTATTTTGGTGGTTTGTTGGTCCCAATTATATTAGATCTATCTCGATCAATTATATCAACCAAGATCAATTATATTATATATCTCAGATTTTATACACGTGCCATGACAAAATCGTAAAGACCCGTTATGAATCTAGTTGATTTGAATAGACTGTCTATCTTCAGTATGATTAAAGAATATCTAAAAGACTAAACTAATAATAATACAAACCAATAACAATGACTAAATATATATTATGCAAGCTACCTCACAGTAACCTGTTGATATAGTCTATTCAAATCCCACGACTTCTTGGTCCAATTTTTATACCTCCACTGGCTGCACTTCTCTCGATAGCTTCACTCCTGGGAACCGAACGCCATTACTATCTAATGTTAAGCGCGACACTCCGGCGCGCTGCAACAAATAAGAAATGGGGAATTTGTAGCGATAAAAGTCCAATCTTAGTTGTTGAGTTTAATGCGAAAAAAATTTAATTGAAGACATTCCAAAACCCCGTGGAAGAGAGTAGGTACTATATCGATATATTTACTTACGAAAGTGCTGCTAAAAATCAATGGGTAAATTGGTTTAAAAAATACAGCGTTGACAGATACAGGTGCCGAGTGACGTTAAGTCTCCCGTGTCTTTACCGAATAGATCATATACTGGCTGATGGGAGAACCAGAAGCTTAAGAAAATGGCGAGTATGTATGAAGATATTGATAAATGTAGAAGATGCACGTGAGGTCGGTAAGGATGAAGTATGTTGCACTCTATCTAGCTCGTAAAGAACCTGACGGAACGATATAATGATAACCGTCTTATGTTACATAAGTACCTAATCCTTTTAGAAATATGTTGACGTTAAAGAATTTTTATTTTTCTTAAGAATTTTAACGAATTTACTTATATGAGAATTTTGCATAGTACATTAGTATATATAGTTAGTATATATAGTTATATATTTTATTTTACATATTACTAACTTATTTATGTTGTAGTGAAATTTAGGTTAACCTGCTGTTTAACCGGTAAATACCATTTCTCGCCAATAAACACGACATCGAACATTAGCCTCTCCTCAATACTGAACCTAAGATTAGCCGGCTAAACTCAAGGCTTTAAGGTTCGAGGTTCTCTGTCTACCTCTTAAAGGACTTGGCATAATACAATTAATAATGCAAATGTCTGTAGTTCCACACCCGGCTATACCAGGTAACATACACACACGTTTGCTATTACGTTTAAAAGAAGAAAAAGTATAAAGTCTCTATTGCATGAGTTCACACGGACTGGAAACATACTGCACTACATTTTAGCTGGACTGCGCGCACTCGGCACGTTCGGCCGATCTCGTTTCCGATAGCTCAATCAATCTTACACAACAATGTAGCTACGGGCGGAGTAGCCAGGTGGCCTCGAGGTACGCAGGGGACCTGGTTTCATGTTACTGGAGATGTTTAAGTACATGAACTTTTGAAAATGTTTTACTTAATATATCTACGTAAATACAAGCAAAGTTTCAGATAATATATTTAATCTTCCGTGCCGTGGGTTATCTATGGTTTACTATTTTGAATTTACGTGTAATCTTTCTGTACCCATTACCTACTTACATCATCCAATCAGAGTTGACTGACAGAACCTGTTTTTAGACGTTAAGTTCACCCTGTATTACGACCTTATCATAAAGCTGTCCCAATAAAAAGGTTAAAGAAAAAATAAAACGAATATTATTTTCTTTGTATTTGCCTATAATTTTTAACAATAGCATCAAATCAGACAATGCATGAAGCTTTCGAGGTAAGTCTCGTTTAAATAGAATGTTCGAGTTTATTTAAAATGCGCTCTCCACTGGTTGCTCGGATCTCGTTTTAGATTGTACCATCAATATAGCGCTACGTCGTTGCGACTCTGTTTTTAAATTCAGAAGTATAACTTCGAAAAGTTGACTAGACACCCCGCTTGATAATGCAATAACGAGACACTGACGATTCGAAAGCGAGAGATGTAGGTATTTGTAGACAAAGTCAGGTGGAGAAGTCAAAGTCGGATGCAGAAGTCCATTTCTCGTCAGTTTCAAGTTGATTTCTGCGTATTGTATGTCAATACTATCCAGCGAGGGTCATGCTATTCTTTATCTAACATGGTTTTAACATTAGTCATTCTAATATACCTACATATGTACATACCGATCATGGCCCAGAAGGATTTTGTGCCGTGATCGAGATAACTTGAACGTAATCTACGGTCGCTTTCAAATATATATCTGTAGCGATTAGTGGTCAATCGGTTTATGGCATATATTTAAGTGTCTGTAAAACAGCTTAACGTTGATACAGCATATACAAATCAACGTTGCGAAACTTGCGAGCCGTTCGGTTCCATCCAGCCATCTATCTATAATTATCTACAGTACGAATGGTAACTTACGAGTACTTATCATTAAATGAGCGTGTTGTTTTGATGACAAAACGATTCTAAAAATATGATAAAATTGAACAAATGCTATTTGTGTAGCTAGTACCTCGCTATTACTTCATCATAGCGTACTGCCTAGTTGCTTTCAGCGAATTATATAGGTATAATGTGACATATGGGCTGACTGTTCAACTCGCGCTTTGGTCGTGGAAACATTTAATATGTTGCCACCAATTGCCCCTACTCAAAGTTTGTCGTTGAATTTGACAGATTGTTTACGCTATGTTAGATTGTTAAACTTACAGGCGCTATATTTCTGAGATATATTGAGAAAACTATTTAGTTAATTATGGGGACCAGTTATGTTGCTGAATTACATCAGGCCGAGCTGCTCCACTTTGCTCAAGGAACACTTAATTGTACGTGTTGGCAATTCTTGGATAAAGAGTTGATTTCCTCAAATGCTTTCAGCGTTGTTTAAACATTACTGTTTCAAAATAAAAATGCAATTCATTGCTCTACTTTAAACTAACCATACTTATAGCTCGACAAATGTAATAAAGAGTGTTATATTAATTTTATATACTCTCGATTATGTGTGTACATACATACTGCTCGGCCGTCAAACGGGCCTCTGTATTGTGAACCCTTCCATTTATCGTCTTGCCTTTGGCTGAATGTTGAATTTTTGAGCGCCATTAAGTGTTTTGGTAATAAAAACTTTTAATTGAAAAAGTTATGAGACCTTTAGCGAATTGTGGCGTCGTCGAATATGAAGGTCTAGTGTGAAAGACGTACCTACGTTGCAAAATTGTCTAAGGTTGTTATAATTTTGATAACCTCTGGGTTTGTTTTCAGGAAATCATATAAACATATTTTATATACCTGTGTCTGATACACAGCAGTTTAATTTTTAATATTGTATTGCATTGGCTGCAATTACAGGTTAAGAATCAGTTAAAATAATTAAGAAGTTTAAATCAATCAAGTTAAATAATTAGGAAGAAAGCTGGTTACAAACAGAGCCGTCAACAGACGGTTAACATTGTTTTTCTAAAAATCATGAATGTGCCGTTTTGTTAGTGACTCATTGGCGGTTCCGATTTATGTATATCAGTCAGTTTCATGCATCAAGCACATAACTCATCTTTCTTTTGAAAACTTCGTATTCCGCCAAACAGTTATATTTCCATTAATAGCTGTCGTAGTTTATAAAACATGTATATTCAAATAACCGTTTACAATCTGAATTACGGGGTTATTTATGTAGAAGTGAATCCACGTGAGTTCCAGAACTATTGACGATAACAAAATTGCAACTCGGCGAGGTCTCTCAATCTACCGAGGTACTCAATCAAGTGGCTTGAACGCTTGCCGTCTCAGAAAGAACACAGACGTAACGAATGTATTGTTCTCTTAGTGCTAAAATAAAAAGTACTCCGCCAATAGCTCCTCTGGACCGCAGGAATTGCTCTGATGAACGAGCATTGCCGTTCTAATAGCAATACCTTTTTCTCTCGTTTCGAACGTGAGCGCTTTTATAAGAAAAATTCTAGCGAAACGAAACCCGCATAAGGGGATGCGGATAACATATATTGTAGAGTTTGGCTCTCAATGGTCACGCAATGTCAACGGAACCTTTTTTGTGACACACACACTCACACGCACACGTGTTTGTGCGCGTGCGTGATAAAACGTGACATTTAATCACCGGAAATTAAAGCTCAAATGATGATAATGATGATAATTTTAAAATATCATCATCAATGCTTTCATCGTTTCCCCGTCTGCCACGCTGGCTATATGCGAGTTGGCCGATATTCTATAATCTCAGTCATTTACTTTTCTAAAATATATAACGACGTTCAAATATTTTATAAATTCGCATACCCCTTTAACTAGGAACCCTTAAGTTGAAGCTAAGGAATTAGTCACTAGGGGTCTTGTTAAGTGTACAAGTTTTAAATTAATCTGCATGTGTTATTCAAAGTCCCATTTAAATCGGTTAAGTGGTCTCTAAAATTATACCGATCTCCTCTAAGTTTCCAAGGATATAACTATGAATAACCCTACATTAAATTAAGGGTTAAATTTCAATGATGTGCTCCACAGGCGTCGACTATACGGCTATGTTGTTTGTCGCTTAATAGTAGAAGTACACGATAATATAAGAGTATTACCAACATCAAAAAATAAAGATAAACACTAAAAGTAAATAAAAGTATAAAAGTATGTCTACAAATTAATATTCCCAAATTCCAATTCGAAAGATCTAATAGATATTCATTATCTTGGCCAATTTGGGCTTTAAAATAAAGTGTGGTTTTCATATTGCCGCTAAAACTAAAATTTTTTGAATATTTTTGAACTAGGGCTCACTTCAATATTATAAACTCGTAATTGTTTTAACAGACAACATTTTGTTCATTACTCCAAATTATCCAAAACGACCAACTTGAACATGTCGTATATTCTAAAGATAAGACTAAACATATCAATATCTCGCTTCCCTTCATATGTACAAAATAGCGCTTAACAATAATCTTATATGTAGAAACAAAACAGTTACTAATATTTGTAGATATCCTTCGTCCTCATTAAGCGTTAGGCGGTCTACGTTGTTGTAAGCCGACCTGTGTTCACGGTATTTTGTATGGAAAAATCTTCGTGGCTTCTTACGGTTAATAGACCCTTGAGCTAATTTTATAAGAATTTTGCATCTGCTTTAAGACCAGTCTCCGAAAATGAGAAGTTTTGGTTTTAAGTTGAAACTAGTTTCCGCATAGAGCGGAAATCTGCGAGACTTGGTCTGAGAAGGGTCAGATGATGAGTTTTTTTCTAACTTCGATTTTTGTAAAATTACTATCGTCTATTGTGCAGAATGTGGCAGGTTTTTTAGAAAGAGTTAATTTCAAAGAACAAATGGAGGCCCACTGCCTCGGTAGCTTTATGCGATTTTATTTCATGAAACATGTGTGTATATTTGGCTTAACTATTTTGGAGATATTTTGATTGTGATTCCTAAAATATCATTGTTAAACACCATTTTAATTTAGATAAAACGGTATCTACGATTTAGCTATCATTATTTTATTTGGATTGACGAATTTCATATTCACATAGAAAAATAATTTGTACATATTAGTGGCTCGAGACGCTTCAGCCGCAAGGAATAAGCTACGTTATTATTCTTTTACAAGGAACACGTGACACGCGTGACGAAGCAATTACTGTACGTATTCCATGTTGCTATTGCAGCGAATTACTATAGTCCTATCAAATATATTGTATTTAGAGGAAATAAATAATTGTTCCTAATAAAGTTACATACTACTGACTGACTTTTATGAAATTGTACAATACATTTATTGTGCATATACTATATGTTTTGTATATATTTCAAAATTAGTCAATAAAATCTTAAGGCATTACAATTAAAACTGAGCAATATTGTATCGAACATAATATGTAATGTAACAGTATAAAATTATGTCATTAATTAAATATTTTTTGTCTGTACTCTATATTAATTGATCGAATGTTACCATACCTATACAGGTCACAAAACAAAACTTGGACAAAGAACTGTACCACTTACTAAGTCTCTACACAATACTACTGTAAGGTATTTATAAGTAACTAACGTCTGACGCTAGCATTTTTTAAACCAGTAATAACTCAGAATGTAGGATAAAAATTGATAACTGCAACCAAGAGACAATATAAAGCCGCGAAAACGCTCTACATTTGCATCAAAACGCATGGAGTCTTCTAGTCTGCTTACATTTAAACTATAATGTATGTGAACTATCCAACGGTAAATATTTTGTGTTGATTTCCTTTTGCTTAATGACTTTTTAAAGGTTTAAAACGATTTATTGGTTGACAATAGACATAGAATAACGATGTAAAAATCAACAATAAGATTGTCGTGTTGTAGATAACGTTATCTGAATTGGTAGTATTTTCACGAACTTTTCCGCAAACTAATTTAGGGCATTAATTAATTATGAAATGGGACTGCGGCCTTCGCTACATTTAGTGTTCCTTAGGGAACAATTTGTTTCTAATCAATTTCTGTATAATTTCGTAACACAATGGTATACACGCAATAACGAAAACATAATTCATATACCTACTCGTACACGTACTCTTTACAATAAAGTTACTGCCACAATAAAATGGTTTCGATTTTAGTTGTAGCTAACTGCTATACGATTATATTTTGATGCTTTAATCTATCTATGTAGGTACTTTTGTACGATATTGAATGAAGATAAAGATGAATATTTACAACCAGGTTTGTGATAGAGATATTTGACATTCGGTGCCCTCTACCTACTCCGTAAGGGATCTCACATGATGATGTAATAATAGAAATGATTTTGTAGAAGCAGATCACCTAATACTGACTGATTATAAACCTATATCGTTACAGTTATGGAATAGTTCTCAATGTCGCTTGTACGTCATATAAGTTAGATCACGATTTAAAATTATTACAATTATTTATTCGTGTATATGTCGAAATTAAAAGGCATGACATTGCTTTTTAACGCCCAATCGACGACAACAGCCAAGGTGATACAGATGACAAAATTAATTTTATGGATGACTTAACACAATTAGTTTTTGCCCTCGATGTTTTCATGCGACCTTGTACATTTTTCACGGGCGTTTAATTAAAATTGGTGATGCGATGTATCTTTACAATTGAGTATACATTTTAATGTTTACACGATAAAACTTTTTTTAATTAGATTTGTGGGAGTCAAGACTACTGCATTTTGAATAATTG
>DWME01002124.1:0-21925 GCA_018244795.1 Parelbella ahira ahira | reverse complement strand
TTGAACAATTAGGCCCGAAGCAGTCAGATAAGGCAGTCGTAGTACGTCAGATCCGTCTCAGACCTCTCTGCATACCCTATAACAGAGTTGGCGTGACTCTCCAATAATAAACGTTGAAATGAGTATAACTCTGGCAAACTTAATAAAATAGACTATTACAATCTATACAATCTAAATATACACGTAAAAGCGATTCACAACAGAATAATACAAAATTTTATACAAATGTAAACATGTAATCTTACAGACTACGTGCGTTTTTAATAATATTTAAATATTAGGTCAGGGATGGTGCTAATGATAGTCTACACTGATTCAGATTGATATTGATTCAGAATACGTCATCAATAATAAGTCACGTACGAATATCTGAAACATAAACATGGTCGCATGTCTGGTAATGTGTTTCGCTCCAAGTTTTGGTCTCAATGGATTCACCCGTTTCTGATAACCGGTTTAGATGACTACATATAGAATTAAAATAATGTTTATAGCATGATATATTGTATTTAGTCTTACCATCTTACATTTGTTCGGCCAATAATAGCCCCGTGATTTAGAATTCAACTCCCCGCTCAGGTGATCCTAGGTTCAAAGTTCAAACACTAGCACTCGCATCTTTCATTATAAAATGAGATACGTTTTAAATTAAACATCAAACTCACTATAGTTAATTCAGTAACTACGTCACTTATATCGATCAGCGGTCGCGCTTGCAACCACTCGACGAACGAGGCAGTCAGTTCCATCATCATTTTCGTCTAGTGTTCTTGAAAAAGACAAATTGAAAAGCGTCCTCGAAGTAGAGTCGTCATTCATCGCAACAAAGCCACTCCACTATGGTAATAACGAAGTTTTTGAAGACCACAAACGTGGACATAACGACTCAAACCCGCGTTCAACAGCCCGATACTTCCCTACACGTTTTGTTTTTATTATATTGAAAAGTCCTCGTATAAACATAGCCACGCTATTTTCGACATGTTTCATAACAGCTCCCTTATCTAAGTATGTGGTGTCATGGTAAATTAAATCACGAGGATCTACAATTCTTTAATAAGTTTCCTTATTGGCGTCATGTTTTTGGCTTAAAAATGTGACTCGTAACTTTATGAATCTCAATACCGAGTAGAATAGGAGTAAAACTATGACTTTATTGTATGACCCATGAACGTCCCAATGCTAGGTTAAAGCTTTATGCTAGAGCTTAGATTACAGGTCAAATTAAAATAAACTAAGACTTAGTGGTCGAAGCGTGCCCCAGTTATTAAACCGCCATGATACTTAATACCTCAAGAACTGTCACCTAACGATAATCGAACCGGAACCGGTCGTTTAACGTAAAGCAAACGTTATGTCTTTTGAAGCATGAAAACTTGTTAGACACTCATCTCGACCACACTCGCAGAGGTGTGACTTGTAGGTTATTTAGCTAGCATAGAGAATTTTAGTCTACCATATATGCAAATAAATAACTAAAATTGGATACTAATGACTCAATATATTCATTTCATCCATGCGGTATTACAATCCCTGATAGTAATTCCGATTTTATACCAAAACCAGATTTCCCACCGCACTCCATTTAGCTGATGCAAAACGATGGTTTAATTCTTGATTGCACTCGCCCTAGATTTATCGCCGCTTTTTACTGATAATAATTTTTTTTAGATTAATTTACAGGTCTACTCATTGAGCTTAAGGAATGACTTGTAGTTTTGTGATTTTGACGCATTAATAAATCAACCAGAATATCCCGGAGCGCTTGTGCTGTTGATGTTTAAAGTAATAGAGCAAATAGGAGATGAAACAGATATATTAATAACAAACATTGTAATTATTTTTGCACGGGAATAATGCACGAATAAAATCGGACAGTAAGTAAACAGTATTTTGTTAATTATTTACAATGAATTTCAGTTCAATTTCAATTAAGTAAATTAAATAACCCGCGAAGCACAAAGCAAACATTCGCGCCGTATAATTAGGTCGGTGTCGAATTGGCACCGAATGATTAATGAGTTACGTGTTTATAATAAATCATCCGAACATTCCGCTATGAAATCAAAAGATGCCATGACCGAGTTTCGGAAATTCCACAAAACAGGTTAAAACCTGTCAGACATGATAATTAGATACTCGTGTCGTATACAAAGTTTTAAACAATACATCTACTTACCTAAAGTTTAAGAATATAGAAATTGGGCATTCCTAGTCCCAGGTAAAGCCGCGTCGTCTTTGAATAAAACAACGAGGCAAAATAAATATTCCAACTTAAAGTAAAAGGTCACACAACCACTTATTGCCACAGTATTTTTGGTGAGACAAGAGTAGTCAACGCATAGACAGCGACATATGTGGTACCTAGAACAGTAAGTAGAGCGACTAGTGTCAGTTAGTTCGGTAATCATAAGTTTTATGAGAATATTTGTTACATTTGACTGCCTCATTGGTCAAGTGGTTGCAAACGCGATTGACGATAGGGAGGTCCAGGGTTCAAATTTCAGGTCGAGTACTATTAGATTTTTCTAATTTAGAATTTCTAGTAGTGACTCGGAGTGTGGAATTGTGCCCGGTGTATGGGAATAGGCTCACCACATATTCCATGAGACTTAAACGTAGCTGATGAAACGTAGGAGTGTACTACACTCCTCTGCCTACCCCTTCGGGAATTACAGGCGTGATGTTACGTACGTATTTGTTACATTCATTAATAACAGAAAACCGGGAATGGAGTTATTAGTAATACATATATTAGTATGAGTGTACTTACTCCTAGTTAGTACCTTGTAATTTATAAAATATAATTTAGAATGTTATTCAAAGTCGGTTACAGAGAGGTTGCTACCCCTGAGGACTGAAGATGCCGTTTAAGATAACATGTGAACTAACAAGCATTTTTTCGGGCTGAAACATATGTCTGCCTATTAGATATTTTCTTCACGGCAAACACGTGTACCGACTGCTGTTGGTATTGCCCCACGTGATTCCGCTGTGTTAAACAATCTTAACATAAACCTAAATTATAATTAACAGATTTTATTACAAGAAAATGAGTTTAGCAATAACTACTAAGCAAAAACATATTTGATTCGAACAACACTTCCTCAAGCACATTTTAAATTCCCGACCGTGTCGGAGAATAATATTTTGTTGAAATAAAATTTCAATATCCTCAACTGCAAATTCCAACCTCCTGGCGTACGAATGTTATACTACGTTAACGGGACGAACGGTTGGAACTACGTAGCCGGTCAAGTGAATGATCAAAAATTAAACGGTTGAAGCGGACGTGTTATTACATTGATCCTACAAAGGCCCTATTAAGAAGAGATGGCACGGACTGCAAGGTCAATTGAGTACACCACTAACATTGACAGACCGCTCGGGCGCGTGACTCATCATGGATTCGGTATCAGCTCTAAAATTAGAAATCTGGTGATGGCATGTATTGTACGCACCGAATACTATATTAGGATTTTAGTGCCGAGTGTAATGAACTTGTTCGCGACAACTTGACAACACATTTACACTTTCTGTTTACTTCAGCCTGCTTCGAGCTATTCACTGATTCATTTTAATGTCATAGATTTGTTAATTGTTATTTTTACTACATATACCTAAGGCTATTTCTACTTGGCAATTCCCATATACCAGTACTTTTAAAAGAAGAGGGAGAGTAATATCCGTTAGGGGAATTAGAAGTCTCTCAGTAAATTGGAGGACGTCAAAATGTTTCAAAGAGAGATGGACGACTTAACAAAAAAATATTTTATCACATTTGAAACGAAATACCTACTAATTCATATAAAATTTAACTTTGAACTCAAAATATACATAGTTATAGCCTGTTTAAGCACGGCAAATTTATTTGCAATGTCTATTAGTGAAATGTAAAGTTACATCATTTGAGGGCGAAGAAAAAATTTTCGCCTCAAAGTGGGTAGTGGATTAAATCAGTTTGAGCACCGAGGTAAGGGGTAACTAAATAAGTGGTAAGAGGCGACTAAACCCGAGGCTGTCAGATTTCGGTGTGGCACAGCCTGCCTAGTCAGGGCACTGCCTAAGCCTTTATAAATTTCAAATGACGAATTAATAGAACAACAAATTTATTATTTGCTAATCGGAAACTTCACCCTTAAGTTCACATAAAGACTACATATTTATAAAAAAAACATAAATATTCTTCAAAAATATAGCTCATGAAGTTTGTTGTAATATATTGAAATACATTAAAATAATTGATCACTTCTAAAACTTTATGTTGAATGCGTATATACTCTAATCAAACTGGAAAAATTTTAAAAGAAGTGCAGGTCAAAAGACAATGTAACCCGCGAGCATGTTTAACGGCTATAATGATCGTGGAAAATATAAAAAAAGAAATCATCAGTCACTCCACACCCTATGATAAATAAAGGTGGCTGCATATAAAAATATGTGTACACTATTTATATGTATACAGATATCAAAATGTATTCTGCTGCGTCAAGTGTATTATTTTAGCAAGGAAAACATTATCATTAAATTGACAATAACCGCTCCAGAAGATCTCCGCTGCTTGTCCGCTCCATTGTGCATTGTTCCAGTGAACAGTTCATTCTGTTCCGCAAAAAAAGAACACAGCATCCGAACATCAATGAGTTTATATTTTTTTATAAATGTTCAACTCATTGATAAAGCAAGATTCCGAAATGTTACTTTTCAAACAAAACGGGTTTGTTTATTTGTGAAACATAATGTAATCGTTTCGTTACATACATAGGTCGTATTATTTTCTATCTTCTACTAGAAACAGTGATATCGAATACAATACCAATATGAAATATATAAGAAACAAAAAACAATTTCACAATGTTGTATAAACTAAATATTATCAATATGCTACATTCGATTTAAACTTACCGTAGCCAAACACATTCCGATAGTCCAGCTGTTAATCACAGTACATTTTAGGGAGTACGTCCTTGCCTTACCATAAGTACGTTGCACAAGATATATGTATATATTATGTTTATATGTAGGTAAGTCGTAGAAATTAATCGAATATCAACTGGCTGCAACATTGGGCCCGTACGTGACCAATCGCAGTCACGCCTTTTTTGTGGATCGAGAAACGTGATAATTCCTATAACGTTCTACGTATATTTTTGAAGTCGACGCAACAGGTGTTTATAGTTGTAGGTACTGTTAACACATTTTTGGCGTTGAGAATGGTTTCATTATAAATGTGTTGATTTCTTGAGAGCATACTTTCTGCATACATACATACAAAATACATGTATCTGCCTTACACAGAGGTTATTGATTATAGTTGAACGAAGTAGTGAGTCTGATGGCTTAAATCGCCCCCGCTCCAAGGATGTGCAGGTCATCATGGCAAAACTCTAGACTATATAAAGTGATGTAGGTTTTTAAGATCAAATCCCACTCGTTATAACAATATGAGACAACATCGCGAAGGAAACTATACACCTTAGAGTTCTCCATAATGTTTTCTTTAAGAGTCCACAAATCTGAACTTAAGCATGGTGATATTTTATGACCTCATCCTTTCTATTCTTGCGAAGTGCTGACGGTATATTAAATCAATATCGAACCGTTATAGTTTAGACTTCATGCGGCCCCAAATTATAAATAATAGTAGACATTGCAACTAGTTTTCCAATTCACTCAAGATATAAAAATAACAAACAGGATATAAAAGACCGCTGCCACCAAGCACATGTGCAACCAATTTCTAATAGAACTACTTGACAGTAGTACTAAGTTCATTTTGTATTACTTGTTAATAAAACTATCCGCAAGTTCTATTAATCAATTTAATCAGCGACTCATATTTATCAACATTGTCAGTATACCCACATTATTCAGGGTAGTAAAACTGACGCAGGTAGTCAATAGTACGGCTATGAACAAAACTGAAGATCAACCATATTAAAGAACAACTAGTGCTGACATATACCTTGTTACTTGCCAAAATTGAAATTTCTTGATCATTTTACCATTAGAAGTTCAAAGTTATTAAAGACGATTGTGCCAGTAATGTCCGCTGCAGACGCAAGGCCAGAGTCGAGTCAATTGGTAATGAAGGAGCCCTCGATCTCTCGACCGACTAATGACCAATTACGCCTGTTGACTCTTGACCACAATTAAACGCTTACATATTTTAATTAACTCCTTACAACTGTTCACAACGCTAAATACTATTATCTTTTTATTGCTGTGCTATGAATTATGAATGCTTTCTGTACTAATGAAAAATGAACTATCTCATTCAATTAATGTTCGTGATAAATGTATAAAAAACATAAGTGATTCTTTACTTGTACAGTTCATTGAGCTATTTGATTGATAATATAATTTATCTGTTTGCACAAACATCGTTTCACAAGAACATATAACCTCCATATAAGTAGTTCATTCAATAAAACAATTTTAACTAAAATAGGTTATTGTTCTCTTAATACTTAAAAATATTGTTTTTGTAGTCTTATTCTGTTTTTTCCGAGATTAGTCATAGAAATTTCTATTTCATAATAGTAAATACTATGTATTGTAGAAGCTTCTCGTATATATGAAAATGTTTAATTTTTTTTTGTATTACCATGAGTTTTATGAACCATGTGGTGTTATGGTTGCGATTAGCCTACATTTTGACCCTACTCGACGACCCGACATGACACGTGCACGACAGCCATTATCACTGTCCCACATAGCGCTCTCGAGGGCTTCTCCCCCTTGTCATTACAAAAGTTTTGCAATTTTAGAACGCCACGTAAAACCGGATTTTTAATTATACACAAACGATTAACCGAGTCTAGCGCGGGCCGCTCGCTGTGTAACTTTAAAAAAGGAACAAGCGCACGGTCGTCAATAGAAATGAGTATAATCATCAGTCACCAGCAGTGGAGGAACCCGAACGAAAACCAGTCCTAGTACAGTACCTACTACGATAACCTGGGCCTACGTTTATAACGCTTATTTCCAGTCGCCCGCCAGTCACCGACCGAACGCTCGTGAGTAAGTGTCCGTGCGGCGCGCGCGCATACATTTCGAAATATTAGCAATTTGCAACGTAAACGTGCTGTGTTATCTGTGACTATATTTTATATGGTATTAAATGTGTTATTGTGCGTGCAGAGATGTGTGTACTACATTGAACCCGAGTGCAAACATGTGAATACAACCTTGTGCTTTACCTACTACTCGTAGAGCGGCGTTTACCTTTTTACAGTAAGGAAGTATTTTGTTTGTTTCTAAAGTTCATCGTCTTTGTGAATGTAATACTATTGTTATTATAAAAATAGTATTTTTTATACACAGTTATTTCATACAGTTCTAGGTTGTCCATATTTGGTGGTAAATAAATATTGTCCGCTTTTAATTTTAATTATCCTTTTAATTTTATCAGATGTTAATTGATGACTAACAAGTAAAGTTTAAAATGTTTATTAATTCATTAAAATATATTTAAACTAATGTACCTATAGTACTTAATGTACATATAATATGACTTTAAGCGTAATAAAATAGGTGACCCATCAAAGATTACTTGAGAATCAGATTAATTAACATGTTTATGGTAAGATTAAAGTCATAATATATCATACATAATAATAGTAGTAATGAGTAGGCACGTACTAATCGTTCTGCCAACGATTTCTCTCTCGAACGCCCATAAGAACTCATAGCTACGATTTCTAAATGCATATTAATGCGAACCATATACTTAGCTCAACAATGCGGTTGCGACATTTCCTTGTACGAGAAACAATACAGTGATCGTACGAACGCAAACCAAAACACCCATTTTGTAATAGGAAATTAAATCAAACCCATTACGAGCCGAATGAACTAATAACATTATGAAACCCTTTACAAAACAGTTACATCGCTAATGGTTACCGTTGAGAGATAAAATAAATTTCATCCAATGGTAATGACTCAAGACGGCGAATATATACCTCCGTTCAAAACAAGGACACATATGTTTTTCAATGCTATTTTAAAACAATAAGATCCATGTCGTCAAATTGCTGTTCCGTGACCTTCGTGATTTAACATCTTACGACGCAAAACGGTAAAGACATCTGGTTATTATTTGTAAAGTTTATTATATGAGAAATAAGCAATGCCAAGTTACATGAAATCGACATATGAGTACACAAAGGTGCGCAAAAATTTCGGACGACAAGTTTTATTTCAAATGGTACCGGCGCATATTTTAGATTCCATCAACCCGGACAAAGAACAACAAAACCAATATATACTCCGCAATCCGGTACACAGAGAGGTGCAAGCAACAATGCCGCAATCAGAACACGAAACGAACACAAAAGAATTGGTAAATCACGAGCAAGGCATAAATCATACTGAAGGCGGTTGGCCGCGAGAAGTACATGTATATAATGAAGACCACGTCCTCCGACATTGTCGCCGCATCCAGCACGAAGACAACTATATTCATACCGTTGTGAATCTCACGCCCCAAATGAAACATTATATAGATCAAAACAACGCCGTTGACATGTACCAGGCCTATTTCGATGACATGCGGCCCCAAGCTCCTATTGAAAAATACCACGTTCAAATAGCGAATGTATTCCGCGATTCATTCCAACGACCTGTTTCATGTGTTGCATGGACAAATGAGAGAAAAACTAAACTAGCCGTTTCGTATAGTCGGAAAGTTTTTCCATTTGAAATTGTTCCCAAACAGACAAATGTCTGTTATTTATGGGATATATGTAGGCAAACATCGCCTATTTACGAATTTTTTCCCGAATGCAGCTGTTGGCAATTAGCATGCTCGCCCGTAGATTCGAATATAATTATCGCCGGTCTCGAAAATGGAACAATCAAAGTATTCGACATTCATGAAGGGTCAAATGCCGTTTTGAGCAGTTCCGTTTACAATTCGCATAAAGCTCCAATCACTTCCTTGCTCTACACACAGTCTCGAACCCACACAGAATTTTTCACTGGTTCTCCAGATGGCCAATGCTTATGGTGGGACATTCGAGATCTTTCGAAACCAATTGATCAACTACCTATGTCAGTAAAATTGCAGGAGAACGAAGAACCAAACTTAAGTAACGCTGAAGGGGTAAGTTGCTTAGAGTTTGATCGTGGCTTACCTACAAAATTTTTATGCGGTACTGAATCGGGACTCGTTATTAATGTAAATCGAATGGGCAGAAGTCACTCAGAAATCCTCACTTCCTATTGGAATGCACACTCCGGACCAGTTCGCGCTGTACATCGAAGTCCTTGCACTTTGAGAATGTTTATAACTTGTGGAGATTGGTCGGTTCGCATTTGGAGCGAAGAGGTTCGAACTGCTCCTATTATAGTTTCTAAACCGTACAGACATCAAGTAACTGATGCGACATGGACTCCTCTTAGATATTCCAGCTATATGGCAATTTGCGAAGGCGGCTGTTTTTATTACTGGGATCTTTTGCGCAAATATCGCGAGCCATTATTAACGTTGAAGGTCTCCAAATACGGTCTCACGAAGATGACGCCCCATCCTGAAGGAAACTTAATTGCCGTGGGCGATAATAGAGGCTCGTTGTTCTTACTACAACCGTCCGAAAATATGATAAGACCAGGTACCAATGATAAATTACTCATGCATCAAACATATGATAGGGAAACCAGGCGCGAACATATCTTGGACAATCGTCTTAAAGAGATACGATTAAAAGTGCGTTTGGAGGAGATAACAGAAAGTATTCACACGGAAAAGAGTGAGGATGACGACGAGATGCTAAGAACAACCGAAGAGGATTTTTTTAAAATAGTAAAGGACGCTCAAAACGAAATGGATACTACGTATGCGTCTAGCAACCTATTGACATGAGCTCTAGAAAAATGCTTGACGAAAAATGGTATTCTTTCGTAACCATGAAATTGTCACTAATTTATACAAAAAACAATTTATTTCCTACTAATTATTTGATGGTTACGCTTACTGCTTACTTTTATGTCGAATAAAAAAAGATTATTTTTAGCGTAAAAATTGTTTCATAAGGATTTTTTCCTTTTTTCTCACTCACGCTTGCGTAGGTATATATTAAGGCAAATTGCTTACGACCTTGTTAATAGGGCGATAATAAAATCAGGTTACTTGTGTCGTATCCGTTCATCCGGGTACTGACTGTGGTCGTATGACCCGCATGCTTAACCAGAATGCATCCGGCAAGCTAACCGCCAATTTATCATACAATACAATGTAATACGAGCCTCCTAAGTACGCATTTGAAATGTTCTTTCAATAGATAAATAGTTAACCAATCATAAGGGCAGAGTGCCTAAGGCAATCATTGTAATACCAAAATATTACTGTCTAAGAGCACCACAATACTAAAGTAATAGCAAAATGTTGTAATTAAAGGAAACAACGACACACTCGTTTTTACAATACCGCTATCACGTTCCGAAATAAGCTGGTAAATAAATCTAACTGTTGTGCTCATTTATTTATCTTATTAAAAAGAATGTTTCTAGAACATTCTAGACTATACTATTAAACGAGAACACCTTGATATTCACGTACTTGATATGGATTTGAAATACACTTTGAATACAGAAAAGACATCGCATAGGACAAGTTGTAAGTAAGACCGTGCACCGCTATATTCACTAGCTGGTGAATACAAAGGTACGTCACAGAAACTTTCACCCGACGAGTAGCTAGTAGGGCTGCCAAGTGAAGAATTTGATATTATTTGGTATGTCACGGAGTCATTTACCAACAATTACACTTACATAGCTAAAGCGTGTATTTGGGTGTTTTCAATTTTATTTAAACGTTACTGGTGTTTGGTGTATAAAAAATACTTTTCATTAACGAATTAAGAACAGTCGACTACATTACAGAGTTTCTATTTATGTACAATATACATGTAACGCTTACAATATACTAACCAGTTATTTTATGTTGCAAATTAATATCTTTTACGTTAATACTAACTACTAAGTTAGTACGGTTTACTACTTACAACAGTTACTTTTGGTGTAATAACACTGATGGTTAATAAATTTTACCTAAAATTACTAAACTTTAAAAGTAAATAGTTATTTAATACACGAATAAGTACTGCTAAGTACTTTTTTAATTAATTTAAATAAAAATTGCCAACCCTAACGAACTCAGCACGCGCGGTTACCGTGTACACGACAACCCATTTTCTTTTGAATTGAACTATCCACGGCGACACTTGCTTTGCTTGCTCATGTTCGCCCATACCGACTGTTCGCACGCATAGAAGTGCATCACGCCGCAAACCTTCGCACATGTCGGTTCATTTGAATTTTATTTGTGCGTCATCACCTAATTTTGCTTTCCGTATCGAAATTGACAAAGCATAAGTTACTGTGGTACGTACATATGTTGATACGATAAATATTTTGTTTCATTTTATTCAAGCCATACGATGCGATATTTGACTTAAATCCTTTAGAAACAATTACAGTTTTCTTTGTATACTATAAAGGAAACTTCCAGCTGAATATAAATAACGTTACAGAGGAAACAATTTATTACTCAACGGTAAAATTAGAGAGAGTACACCTTGCCATGAAATTGGGCATCTATTAAAAAGCACATTTTCAATGTTGTGAAGCTACATATTATACATATGTTGAGAAATTATGCTCGTCGATAGTGGCTACACATATAGAGTTCTTTTGTTTATCAATGGTGTAATAAATATACCGTACGCGTAACTAATTCATTGCGATGTTAACTTACTTACTAAGTACCACACTCAGTAGCTAGAGATTCACGAAAACGTTTACACGGAACAAAGAACCTTTGATCGAGAGCCGCTAACTTGTTCTTTTCATCTATCATTTGTTCGAGTTATAGCTGAGAAAACTTTCTAGTCGTTTCATTGATAATGTGCTCCGTTAAAGGCCAATTATCATACATATTTCCCAAGTTTCTAATTATAAAACCAAGACATAATAGTTTGTTACATGATATGTAACAAAAAATTCATGAAAATGTAACCGTACACATAAGTGGATATTGTCACACCTAATTACCAGAAGTCTAGGCAGAAAGTACAGAATGCCACCGACTACGGCACTAACAAACGTCTTTGGCCTGTCCCATTGGTATGCCTGTCTAAGGCACTCTTCACCTGGCCTCCTCATTATTTTTATAATATTATAAAGAGGAAAAACTTGACTGTTTGTTTTTTTTTTGCTTTGAATATGTTCCGGAACTACTGGACCGGACCTGAAACGGTATAAGAATTATTCAAACCGGTCCAGTAGTTTCGGAACTTATTCAAAGCAAAAAAACAAAGAGTCAAATTTTTCCTCTTTATAACATTAGTATAAATTAAAGCAATATTTAATTTACCGGTAATTTGCTACAAAATATTTAATGGCTGTGACAATTGACGTTACTCAAATTTATAGAAAGTTTGTGATCGCTGTGAAACTATAATTTAAGGCTGCTAGTAGTTATATAATGTTAATAACGTCAAATGTTTGACAATTGACAGTTACGATTCACCCATTTTATCATATATAATACAATGTTTAGCTAAAAGAAAAGCGCAGAGAGAGCTTTCCTTCAAATTTGGCAAAGCATTGGCCACTCCTCGGGTGTTGCAAATGTCCATAGACGGCGGTGACCACTTACCAGCAGGTACCGTCAGCCTTTTTGCCAGGCTAAATTATATATCTAAAAAACTCTAACCTTTATTTTTCTACTACTACCACTCGTATACATCCCGTACGTGAGACGTATCCAAATCAAGCGTCACTACTATAAAATAATTATTATACTTTAACTTAGGTTATATGTCCATTGCAGTATTTTCATACGTCCCATGAATTAGGAGGTGAGGCCTTAGCTTTATTATTTTATAACTATTACGTTCAACAAACCTGAAGAGCTGAAGGTCTAACTAAATGACTTGCTGTTGGACAGTCCGTTAATGTGCTGATGAGGATGACGTTCAATAAAATCCATTATGAATAACGATTATTAGATATTCTTTTACTTCATAACGTAAGTATAAATAAATATTACAAAACGTTCCATTGAATCAAACGGAGTATAATAATATATAGCAAATCGTACCATTTACCGCAACAAGAACAGTACTGATATTGTTTTGCGGTTATCATTCGATCTGATCTGATCACGAATCATCCAAGGTTTAACCTGTCAGCGTAAAGCATGCACCCGTGAATCAACGTAAAGCATTTAGAGTAATAATTCCAATTGACGATAATTGAGGCTGGTCTATATAATTAACGAGGAATGCAGTATAATATGCCACTTGTTTATAGGTTGATGTCGCCGACTCGTTCTAATATGTCGTCTCTGCATTTTTAACACACGTCTTATAACATACATTAATTAGTTAGTCCGAATTTTCTATAAAATCTACTGAACGTTAATTTTAATTTTCATATACACTTCTTTTACACCTGCAGAATATTACTTAGGTAGATATGTATGCATGTGTATACGAAAATCTGTAAATAATAGGTGGAAATAGGCGGCTTTATCGCTAGAAAAAAGATCTCTTCCGGGCAACCCTTACATGGACTTTTATCTACAAAACCGTAGTAAACTGGATATATTTGGATATATTCTTACAAATCTGTCGTTACCTGCGATTCTGCTCACAGTCCCGTGGAAATGAGGTTTCTCGCCATAAAAAGTATTACGTAGGTATATAAACAGATTCTTAACTAATCGTCATGAGATTCCTTAAACACGTTCAATTGCTTTTGAGTGACGAGTAAAGAAAGAAATAAACAGACTAACATATAGAAAATACATTTAAGTTTCATACTATTAAAGTACCTAACACGTAACAGAATTCCTATTTTCAAAGGAATATTTAATCCGCAAATTTTATTCTTTTTTCTATTATTGGTATAGACACGATGACATTCTTGAACAATTTGTCTTGTAAAATAACCTAGAAATACAATACCACCATGATATTAAAATAAGAGTGGTAAATAAATAAGTCATATACATATACCTTGGAACAACTTGTACAGAAGACCATGCATTCAAAAAGTAGGCAGAACCTGTATTATGGTTACTAGACGCCTGATAAACTACGTAAATACATAATGACATAGATATGTCATAGTATATAATTTATATAAATATATTTATTTACACCCAGACACAAAACAAATGCTTGTGCTCATCATACAAATTTTCTCTAGACTGGGAACCGAAACCGCGACCCACGGCTCAGCGGTTACATCCATTAACCACTGGACCAACCGACATGACAATACCTATTTTTGTTATCATATTATATCACTCTTAATACATACATACATAGCTCCACTCCAAGGGCGTTACGGGGTAGACAGAGAGCACGTAGAATACGGCGCGCAACGGAGACTTCTATCGCTCTTAGTATATACTAAGCAATTTGTTTATGTTTTAACACACGAAATAATGTTTAGTAATAATAAGAACACGAAATAATTTTGTGAAAAAACTTACAATATTACATTATTTTTGCTTTTAATGAGTTGATGTTGCAAGATATCACAATGTGTGCAATATTCTTTTTTCCATCTTTTATGCACGTGATGCAAGAAAAACGACAACAGCATCGAATAGTTAAAATGCAATATATGAGAAAACATTAAAAACATATTTCAAACAATTTCATGGAAGACAATTGACAAACTTTTAATAAAACAAAAAAAATATATTTATAGATATCTGTTATAACATTAATCATTTCCTATTACATATTACTCAAGACTTTTCAGGTTATAGCGACACGTGACCGTACTGCACAGTATATTACATAATGAAAAATATGTACATTAGGAAGTCCATTAGTAGTCATTATATCATTAGCATGGAAGTGACGCAAGTAAAAAAGCGTTATTATATCAAAATGAAACATTGTTTTCACTGTGCACCTAGATTACCGCTAGTCGACAGTTTTTTAAACATGAGAAAAATATATATTTCTGCTTACAGCACTTAGAACACTGTGGTAGTTTAAATGAAATATCACCTTGCTTCTTAGTATAAAATATCAATTTCCGTACAACGTGGTCTCCAGTGAACGCTTTGCAACAATGGCACATTCTACGCTCTGTCATTTTGTTTGTTATTGTTTTAGAAGCGAATATTATTATCTCTACAAAACCGCAGCGGAATTACTTAGTATTGCAGTAAATTAACAACTCCAAATAACTATGACTCCATTTCTGCGAACTAAATTAATTTTCCTCCTAAAATTTTCCTACGTCATATTTTAATAACAGTAAAGTACGTACGTAATACGTATAATCGTATTAAAAGATATTGTTATTTATTGTATTAATGATGCATTTAACTTCTAATTGCATATTCACAACACTCATATCATTGGTATTGTACTATTTCGTCCCTCTATACTCTACAAGGGACAAGTGGAGATATACAGTTGATGTTCACTTTATACAAATTCACAATTCTATCTTCAAAATCGTACCTACTCAATGCTATTTGGTGTAGTTAGGCGAACAGATCAATAACTGTTGAAATGTTACGCATGTCTATTTTCCTTTGTCAAAAATTCGATCCATTTGACTATAATTCTCAATTGATTATTCTCGAAATTGCTTGGGATAGTCAAACAAATACGTTCGTCTTCAATCGTTTCATTAATTCCATTGATTCATTTAATATTTTTTAATATTCCATCACAGTAACATGGACAAGAAAAGATTTAAATTTCAAAATAATTCTCAAATAAAATTAAACAATATCTAAAGAAACGTAACATCAAGCCTGTAATTACCGAAGCGGTAGGTAAAAACAAAAATATAATACGAAATTAATAATCAACTTTGTTAGTGCCATATAAATTATTTGTGAATCAACTGTTTATTGGTAAATAATAAGTATTTACTAACACTGTTCATTCAGGATCCAGTAGCATGTAACGTGACAGTTACTTACTCATAGACAAATCGTCGCTGTTGTAATCTCTGCAAGTTATTAAAAGTGGGAACGCGCTCTCTCTGGGAACTGGCCTCATTTTTTCCCGATACACATTGTTCTTATTGCACTTTCGCGTCGGGCGTGATTGCATTGTCCCAATTTCCCTACATGTGTTAACCATGCAATGCTAATCTGACATACTCGTACAGCCCGTATAGTCGAAAATTATTTAAGAGCCCATTTCTACCGTAATTCATGCAAATTTTCTAAGCTCTAAAATGATTGGATTAATCGCGAAAACAAACAAAATGAAAGGCAACTACATCTGACTCGAGATAAGTTTTTGTATTATTACGATCGAAAGTGATGTTATGCAAATGAATCCTCACATTAACATTAATAGGTTCGTGCATAGAGAAAGCATCAGAGGCAAGTTTTTTCCATGAGTGGGGCGTAATGCGAAACAACTTAAATCTACAAGTATGTAATAATATCTACGAATGATTCTATCAGAATACAATCGCGCTCTCACACGATTGTGCAATGTGAAAACAATTGTCTGATTAAAAACATCTTGTTTGTTTTCATTGAAAATTATGTCATAAAAATGCCTTGTTTATCTTAAACGATTCATCTTAGACATTTATAAATAAAACTAATTAAAACCACTGAGACGATTTTTAAACATGTTACCACTGTTTTATTATATTGATGTCAACAGATTTTTTCATATAGATATTACTTATACCCTGTTACTGCCTTCTGCCCACCTCATAATGGATCTGGCGTAACAATCTAATCATAACAATAAAATTTTAGGATGACAAACGAAGACAAAACTCATAAAATACCAACCACACATCATCAATGATGCCTCCGCTTTTCATCTGACTTTAAATATGAAAAGTGCAGGAAAGGTACAATGTATGTACATAATGGTGGATTCTGCAGCCTTTTAAAAAAAATACGCAGTATTTAAGCGGGAGAACGACCACTCGTTCGCTATCAAATAAGTAGATAACCATGATATAATTAAGTACGTATCGACCGACGCGAATCACCTTGGTCGAACATAAAGAGGTTAGATGAGCACGTACGAGTAGCTGAAGCCTTTCGATTGTTGTAAATGTCAAGCCGTAAATGTCGTATTACGCTGTAAATAAATGGGTACCTGCGCATCAAATATAACATTCGTAGGTATAACAATAAGTTATACTTTATAGTTTGAGTATAACTCAGGTTATATGTAGTTCTGCAATGTAGATTTTAATGTTTTATGGTCACGTCAGATATCACCTCAAGAGGACAAAACACAACTAAACTAGTGGCTATATCAGCAAAGATAACTAAAGAAAATTATTTTCTATAAAAACTTCGTTAACTTTGCTTATAACTGGAACTAAATTAAAATTATTGAAACGAAATATTTAGGTAAAACATAATATCACAACGCTATCCCATCTACTTTAACATACAATATATTAATAATGATATTTTTTTGTTAACCTCTTCGTTGGTAGAGTGGTTGCAAGCGCGACTGCCGATCGGGCGGTCCTGGGTTTAAATCCTAGGTCGGGTACTATTGGATTTTTCTAATTTAGAATTTCCATTCACCACCCATTCCATGGGACGTATACGTGACTGGTGAAACGTAGGAGGGTAGTACACCACTCTGCCTACTTCTTCGGGGATTACAGGCATGATATTACGTTTATTATAAAAACGTTTCTTATAATTGACACTATTATACTAAAACTAATATACCTAAGACTATATGTATATACGATGCGGAACACAATCAAGGTCGGAAACAGGTTAGATTTCTCTTAAACGACGGTGGAAAAGTGAAGTGCGATAACTCTATTAGTTTATTATGTACGATCACCTTGATCAATAACAAAGGGCATTCGTGCAGGCACGCGAAGCCCCCGCGCAACGCGTCGCCCGAATGCCAATGTCGTCTAATTTGCAAACCCGTCTTTACTGTTAACCAGACCGTGTGACCCACATTATAAATACTATTATTGCCTATTTAATACTATACGCTAAAATCTGCTTATTTACACCCTGCACGCCATATAGTTCTGATCATGTAGGTGACAACTTTTTATTGTGAGCGGAACAAAAGCAAACTTAGTCAAATTCAATATAACTTGTGTCGAATGTGTCATCCGCCTTTTAATATTATTCTTGCGAGTGTTGCTATATCGCTTCAAAATGTAAATGGTAATATTAAAATTTATTCGAATAATAATAAAATATTGTAGTGCAATTTGAAAGAAATATTTATAAATATTTAAGCGTAAGGATTATATGTAATATGTGTATGTGTATAAACAAATAGTTTATTTTAAATAAATATATATATATTTTAAAATATATTTGTTATCATTGTATTCAAGAATAAAGTTAAGGGAGGTAAATTAACTGGATGCGAAAGTTATAAATGACATTAATGAGATTTTCGGCCCACAACCGAAATTATCTTGAATTGGCCGCCTTTATTCACAGTGGCTTGGCTATGACAGGTTGAGCGAAAAATATTAAGATTAATTTAAAATCCGGGAACAACATCACTTTGGATTATTTACGCTTGCTTTTAAGTTTCATTAGTTACTAACCAAATATTTTTCAGCTTACTTTCTTAAATAATATTATATTATGATAGTCGCTAAGTCGATTTACAATAATGTTTTCTAGGTACATGTATTTTTAAAAAATCTGATACTTATGGACAGTCATGTCTAAGATACTTTTTTTTTTATTACATTCCAAATTTTGAATTTTAACAATAAATGACTGTCACGAATTAATATCCAATACTATTGTTTGTTTGTACAAGCATAGAAGTATTGTTTAAGATAAATGTCGTTACGACTTTAAAACGGTCATTTATCGGTACACAAATTTTTAATATCGAAATGTCCATTACATTGATTGGCATCAATTTGTTTTAATTACTTAAAGAGCCGCTGAAGGCATCTAATTAAATATTAATTTTTATAGGTTAATGGTTAATATTAAACGGATGTTTCTTTTTGTACATTTAGGCAATGTAAATATAAAAGTGAAATGTAGAGTTGGGTGAAAAAAGGAAAGGTGAAATCCTATTACCTATTTAATACCAATGTCTGTATTTATTTAAGTCCCTTGTATTTTTGAGATAATGACATTAGAAACAGCGTGACAGAGATTTATGCATTCACTTTTACTATTGTATTCGATTACATCATGTATACTAACAATAAATAGCCAGCAATCTTTAAACGCTAAATAAACGTCAATATCGACAAGAAACACATTAATTCTTATGCTTAATATGGATCGATGATAACGAGTGACCTCTAAAGGTCTGAATAGCTCATGAAATGTACTGTCATACGAAGGTCGCAATGACGTAGCATGTCTTGTCAATTTGGACATTCTGATGATACTACAGTGAGTGTACAATGGACGATTACATTAAAAATACAATAATTCCCTATTTACAATGTCAGTTAGTGGTACATAAGGGTATATTTTGTTTTCAAGTAACGTCAGAATGGGTGCGGTGCGATGAGCCACGTGTTGGTGGCGCTGGCTGTACTCTTGACGGCGGGCGTTGCACACGCGCAGCTCCGGCCGGCAGACGCGCCGCCTGCTATCAACGACACACGTGAGTGAGTCCTTAACTATTTATAAATATTACACCCTACTATTAATACAGTCCTGATACACTTCACGTCCCCAAAATATATTTATAAACAGTAAAACTGACTAAAATAAAAGTTTATTATCAATCTGAGTATATAACGAAAATTCGGTGTAAAATATAAACATAAGTATATAATATCAAGCATGGTACGAAATGATTCAAGGTAGGTTCATTTGAGCGTTTTATCTATGCACTTATCACAGTACAATTATTTTGTCAAACCGCGAATAGCTGATAGGTTAAAATCGTGCAGAGCAAAATATTGCACAACATCTAGCTCTTAAATCACACATACAACGATGCTTCGTAAACGTGTGAAGGTTCCATTAGGCTGTCGCAGTTACGTTGAAGTGAATTACAATAATGACTCCATTCCATTACTTCCGGTAGTAAGGTGAAACTCCTAATACTTTTAATTAATTAAATGCCACTGGCTAATTCGTTTAAATGACATTGTTAATTTAATCCTATCTCTTAATTGATAATAATTAATTAAAAGTCATCAATCAGTCATTAGCATGTAAAAAAGTTTCAATTATACTATAAGTGTTTTTGTAGTGTTTTATTAATTTTTATAAACGATATTTTATATTATCGTTAGAAGATGGTTCTGAAGAAATATACATAAATAGTACTGACATCTATTTTGTAAATGTCGACAGTGGAAAATTTTGTTATTTATTTTGTTACCACAGTCAAACAAATGATTACACAAACAAAATAAATATTGTAATATCTTACCACAGTCACAAGGCCAATTGGACACCCAATCTTACATTTAATACGACTCTTTATAAATTGTGATCTGTTTTCGACAGCCTTTTCAAGAAGATTGTTATTGTGTAGCCGTATTAAGTATTAAAATATTTTTCATAATCAAAGAAAACTTCAACAAATACAAGAATATGTTTTAATATAACTATTTTTCTTTTATAAACACAAAAAAATTACAATTATGAGCATTTTACCATAATGCCTAAAAAATGACAAAAATTGTGGCTTAGCTTTCTGTTTCTCATTCTTTCTTTAAATTTATAGTAGACTTAATTTGATTTGATAATTACAACTGTAAAAACAAACATAAAAGTACAGCGTAGTAAACGGTAAATAATTAATTTTCTAAGGCGATGTAATGAACTTGCGGTAATTACGGATAATTCGTATACATACATGAGATTTTTAATTATAACTTGCATACAATATGTTAAATAATTATATAAATTTAGAAATTATATTTAGCTTATATTTCGATTCCCTCTTCATTTCGCGCCATTTATGTTTTTTTTCTATTGACATGAACTGACAATTATAATGACTATTCCAATAAAGATTTTTTTATGCATTTTGATTTAACAAGTTAAATTTAGAAAAAAAAACACGCAATTATTTAATTAACAATATTTAAGCATCTGTGACTATTAACAGTCATCGGCTGGTCATAGACACGAAGATGAATATAAACAACCAAGTAATTATAAAACGACTGTATGTATGTATATACATTTTAATTACTTCAACCATCACGCAACTCCACGAGGGCAGTGACGGACTCCCCAAAGCATAAACCCCTTGGTTAGTCACTACATTCGTGACAATGTCGTAAATACCAGGCTTTATAAGCTGCTATTGCAATAACCATTGTAGTAGTCCTTGATATGTCTATAATAATCTACCAAGTACCCCCCCTCGTAAACGGGACGCCAATACCGCAAGGTCGTGAGAAATAATACTTAAATCATACTTGCCCGACAAAATACGATAATGTTTAATGCGAGGTATTATTATTAGCATAAAACGCAAAGACAAAATGGCATAATAAGGACACCAAAGATTGTTGTAAAGTGACTCAAGACTTTAATAGACCTTGTACAATGTTAATATATCATACGAAACAAACATTTCAAAGCTATACTGGTCAGGATGACAGAACAATCAACTAGGTTGGACTATAGGTGCAGAACCTCATAAAGTACTCGCATGTAATAGGAAACTACGGAACAAATGAATACAAATAGAAAAAAACAGGCGCTCCAAGTTAAAGCTCCGGGTTGTGACTAACCGAAAGTAGGATTAATACATTTCATAAACAATAACGTCAAAACTCCATCAAGATGACAGAGTTGCCAAGTTCGTGAAAAATATTAAGGTTACTTATGTAGCATATTTGTTACCGATATTTGAACAAGTGCGATGACGTTTCACCAGCATATAAATAACGCTGAAATGTATGGGTATTAAAACATAATTAATATTTACGTATAAACGCTGTATATATTTCA
>DWME01002123.1:0-21925 GCA_018244795.1 Parelbella ahira ahira | reverse complement strand
CGAAGAGCTGAAGATCGAGCTCAGTGGCGTGCCATTGGACAGGCCTATGTCCAGCAGTGGACGGGAGTAGGCTGATAATGATGATGATTATTATTATTATCAGTTTATATGTACCTGAATAATGACCTTTTTTCAAGATGTTCACCAACTAAAAATGCACTATAACTTTTGATCGGTACAACCACTTAGCAAATATGCAGTCCTTGAGAATAATAAAATCATTTACATTAAAGACATTGTTAATTAGTTAATGACATTATTAGTAAAAACAATTTTAACTATACCTATAGATAACACTTTTTATATTGGTACATACTTAAAGATCTAGCGTAGTTTTAAGGTAAACGGATATCCGGTGCCCCTTTATTGGTATTTACACAATCAAGTTCAATGAAGAAATTCTAAATTTATGTTGCCATTATCTAAAATAGTTATAAAGACTAAAAACAACGTCAACATTCTAAAGGTAATTTAAATTTTAAACATAATATGTATGTTCGCCCTTCAATTTTCGTCATTACAAGGTTAATGTTGATTAAATTATGTAAACTCGTGTTTTTTTTTAACATAACCCGAATTAAATATATACTTATAAATTGTGTAACAGCGTAATTATTAATGCTCATTATCAGTAATAAGATTCATTAATTAAGTCCTGAAAGTAGCTATTTAACTAATTTGTACAGGTATATTTTGAAGACTTAATAAATAAATAAATAATAATAATCGACCCATTTGTCATTCCACTGTTGGAATATGGGTCTCCTCTCATACTGAGAAGGGTAAGACCATAGTCTGCCACGCTGGCCAAGTGCGGGTTGGCAGACTTCACACACCTCAGAAAATACATTTTTTTTTTTTATAAATTCTAAGGTGTGCAGGTTTCCTCACGATGTTTTCCTTCACCGTTAGCAGGTGATATTTAAACTTAAAACGCACTTTTATAAAGAGGTGCGTGCCATGGATTTGAACCCAGGACCCCCGGAGTGAGAGGCTGAATTCTTAACCACTAGGCTATCACTGCTATATGAAGACTTAATTGACAATACATTACAAAAAAAGGACTTATTACCAAAATAAGTACAACTGGCCTAGGATAAAGATATTTAACATTCGGTTGTCTCTGCCTTTACTGTAAAGCACTTGTCGTAATTTAGTACATACATCTTCATAATTTCTAGGTAGTGTGATCGTAGTCTGCGCGTTCCCATTGCTGTTCATCCGATGTTGGTCTTGCTGGATCTCTGATGACGCTGTCTACCTCACCTGGTGGATGCCTTTTTACTACGCTGTGCTTATTGTCATCTTTCAAATTGGTTGGGCCATTGTACAAATATCACATCTCGCCATGATACCAGTTATAACTGAAAATCTACATACGCGAGCTGAATTAACATCGATAAGGTATCTATTTATAAAATAAAAATAGATTTTTTTATTTTTTTATAAAATAAATAAAAAAATCTATAACACTAAAGTTTACATACACACGGAAAGATTTTTGAATGAGAAATTGGTTTTGTTGTCGCACACAAGGGCCAAGAGAGACTAAGTCTCACCTATGTTAACCAAATAGGTCAGTAACTTACTGATGGGGGAGTCGCATGTCTTCGAAATTTACGCGGAAACCATTTATGTCCAATCTGTAAATATAGAAATATCATGCACTCGACGCCCTCTGCTTCCCCGTAAGGGACCAGCTAGCCTATTGATTTAATAAGGAATCAATTGTTATTGATTACAGGTACATGGCGTCTGTGATATCGAGCCTCATGGTATATTTAATCACCTGGACAGTATTGAGGGCAACGAATTATAGTACATTCATTGGACCTGCGGATGACTATAAATTTAGGGTCCGTATACGTCATTGAAAATTTCAAGTATATTTTTCAGAACACATTTAACAGAACACATTTAACCCCTAACTTAAAGTAGAATAGCATTGTATTTAAAAGCAAAATGCGTTAACAATCTTAATCTCCCTCCTTAGCTCTACTTATAATGAAAAAACTAATGTAAATCAATATTTTAATGTCATTTATCAATTTAACAACTTAATTAAGAGTTCTAGAAAGAAATATTAGTTTCAACTAAACGAATTGTAACAATTAATTATTTCGTATGAAGCTACTTTTATCAAGTTTCCTAAGATCGCAAAACTCAAAAATATTTTTCTTTTTATTACTTATATTTATTATAAACTACTGCTTTTTCAAACGATTGCGTAACAAATGAAAAAAAAAACGTTTCCGTAAAGTAGGTACTTTTTATTCTTTGGTGAATTACGTTGATTTTGTGTTTTAGAGCTTATAAATGTGTTAAATGCTATTAACTCCTAATAAACACTTTAGCAATTTCATCGCCAAACTTAAAAAAAACTATCAAGTAGTCAAATTTTTTTCATCTAACAGGTAAGATACCTTTTATAAACTTCGCATCTGATTTAACTTTCTAATTTTTTCAGGATGTGTCACTAATCATATCCGGAATTGGTATTTCTACGGTCATAATGTTTCATATATTTTTTAAACTAAATCCGGCGAAGGACCAAAAACCTATTGTTCAAGCTGCATCTAATGGAACTGTCCAAATAAACGAAAATATACCTTTAAAGGTTACAGCTAAAACTAAGATCATGCATTTCTTAACCAATCCCTTATTGTATCAAACGAGTATGCTGTAAGTAATATTTATTATATTCTGTGAAACCGGCGCGCGTGAATGAAGATAGTTGTAAATAAAAAGAAGCGTGTCAAGTCTGAAAGTTTTGGCACTATCATCATCATCATCATCGTCAGCCTATCTCAGTCTACTGCTTGACATAGGCCTCCACCAATGAGCGCCATCGCGCCCTGTCTTCGGTTTGTCGCATCCAGCATTGGCACTGTGCTCTATGCTTATCCAGTAAATAGTAATAATAATATTTATTAAAGTACTATTCTGTAAAAACGAATTACTACATTGAATTATTTCTCATTTAATACTGATTTTTTAGTTACTGTAGGTACTGAGTTCATTCTCTGATCAGCACATTTCTCTACAAATGGGGTGCTACCTACAGCCTAACTTTTGACCAAGCTCTTGTTTTGCTAGATACTTCAACACAATTTAAAAATAGTCAAAACGTTAAAAAGGTTTTGGGCATAACTATTATTTATTTTACTGTCGGTAGCAAATTTTACAGTTTGTAATGTTCACCTTGAGTTTGTTGAGCCAAGACTAGGATGGTCACTTGGCAGGATAAGTTTAACCGAATGACAGTTTCTATTTTAAAAAACGAATATTCATTCCTAACAAAGAGGTAACAGAGGTATTATGGAATAATTTATATTAATTTTAATCATGTTTTTAGATACGTATTTTCTCGTCTCTACTGGGCATTGAGTCTTGTCTACGTGCCATTGTTTCTGGAGGAACGATTATCAGTCAACCAATCTGAGGGATCAGAGCTGGTGGCCAGTGTTCCCCTCGTGTTATACATATCATCACTGTGCTTTTCGTTTCTACTTAAGAGTAAGATAAGCAGTTGTGGAAACCAGGTTAGTTAAAGGTTAATTAATAATTATGACGCTTTCGTTTTTCTTTATATTTTTTTATTACTATAGCAGACTCGAGCTCGTAGACAAACAAGGCTCTGTATGTAATATAGGTACATTGTAACAATAAATAAAACAGGAATCTTTAGAAAAACAAACTAACCGTTTACGTTGTAAGTTCCGTCGTTTTTAAAAGATTTATATACCCTATATGTATTAATTATAAAAAAAATGAAATATTCTATGGTTATATCATATCAGTAATGCAAAAAAGCAAAGCTACTTCCATTCAAAATTATACGCAGCAGCCAATTTAATTACATATCTGTATATCGCCTACGTTTCGATGCTGACATTTGGAGTGGAATTCTTAAATAGTCACCAATTCACCAGTCACCATGTAAGACTTATAACATAGAGAATAAATATAGTCCTAAAGAATTTTTACTTAACCTGAGCTCCTTAAAACATCCCAATTTACATTTTATTATTCTGATAACCAATACTTAGGTTACGTAGTAGGAACGTTATATCTAATATCGTCAAATAAATAATTTATTTACATATAGTTATATCTAAATAAATAAAGATTTCATTACAGCCTGCTAGCCTAGCAGGCTGTAATGAAATCATACAAAACATATTTTTGGGATGAAAGCAATGTGAATTAATTATAGGTACCTACTATGCATGCGCGACACGATGACCATGCAAATATGAATATACAATCATAATTACATAATATTATATTTAATGTCCCTCTGTTACCTATTATTCGTAACGCATAAAACGTATTACGTTAATTAAAAATTGGAACTATAGGTATAGGTAGTACCTAGATACCGATGTATCTTGCCAAGAGGCGTCGTTTTATCTTTTATCAACAATTACATATTCCAACATAGATAATTACATTGTAATAAATACCACGAGATATCGTGACCTCTAGGGACGTAAACTACAATAACCACTTTAACACAGAAACTTTGTCCGTAAACTCGTTTCCTTCTGATGTAGGTACAGAACATAATAGTGGTTAAGAATATATTTATAAAAATTTATATGAAGTAAACTTTAATATAAAGTCGCCTGGAGTATCTTATGTTACATTAAATAAATAATTTCACCATTTTCAGGTGGCGTATTTAATCGGCAGCTTCCTGAGCCTGAGCAGTAGCTTATGGATAGCTCTTGCAATAGACCCAGAAGCCAGCGTTGTACAAATATATTTAGTTGCAGCACTTATCGGTTCGACATTATAGTAATTCCAAAAATATTTTAACACACTGACTTATCCACATCTCACTCATTTATCTACTTTAGTTCTTTTGTTATCAGTGTTGAAAACGACTTGCTTGTACAATCATTGTTTTGGGTTTTTATCAATTCGTATTCAACGCAGTCGTGTTTGCTATTTGGTCCGCCAATAGCAGAGGGTGGCGCTGATGGTTGTATTGTAGCTCTGAAATGGTCGGTACCGTCCACACGTTTGAGTTGGACGGTAAAATGTGGTTCGTGCGAATAAAATTATGCATTTACAGAAACATTTGCGGGCAGCAACATTGAGCAGAGCCTGTTGTGCATGTGAAAATGCCCCAAGTGAAAACAATTAAGTGGCAGAATCCGTCACCCCATATCTTACGAATAGGATTACAGTAACGTACCTATTGCTATGCAGCCAAGAAATATAGAAATGAAACGACCAAAATATACCTAATATAAAAAACCATTGTACCAAAAAAGAAAATAATAATGAAATAGGAATCTAAATTAGGAATCGCACCTAACGCTATTTCGCCTTCATTTAACCATTCCTTTTTATGCTAAGTGTTTTATTTACTTGAACTGCCACAAATAAATGGAGGCAAATATTTTTAAAATATTTTTTCTTATCAAAATTTTTATTTACTCTTACGTCGCTTACACTTTGTAAGCGAAATTTGAATTGTTAGTACAGTGTAGCCACTGGAACTAGCCAATGAACTTCGCTGCTGTACCGGGGATCGCGGGTTCGATTCCCACTGAGCACAAATATATGTATGTACGATGAGAAGTGTTTTTGTTATCAAGTTTCACTTAGTCTAGGATTTGAAAAACTATCTAAATATGTAAATAACTTTTTTTCTTATATGTGTAATTTATCAGTAGTTACAGTAGCAGGCTTAGCAGATTATATGGGCGTGTGAGGACATGTCCAAAGATATTATTAAGTATTATTTATGACTCATAATATGGAAACCAAATACATAATGTAAAATGGTAAAATAACGTTTCAGGTGCTGGCAGTTCAATTACTCTCGTGTCCAGTCTATGCATAACTGCCGACCTTATAGGACCTCACTCTCATCAAGGGGCTTCGATATACTCCATAGTTACATTTGCCGACAAATTAGTCACGGGGATAGCCGTAGTAGCGATAGAAAATTAGTAAGTATATAAGACACAATTTTAAAATAGTATCAAGCCTGTATTGTCCGAAATGTTAGGTAGAGTAGTCTTCTTTTTGTCAGTCATGTTCTACACCCAGTGTTCCATACATACCAAGACACATTATTTTTCAATTAATTACATAGAAACAGAATACAAAGTAGTATGGTTTTTATATAAATTGAAAAATGTTATTTAGGGATAAAAACCATAAACAAATGTATTAAAACTAAACAACTATAAAATTATACATATTATATTTATACATTTAATGAAACAAAATTCTTATCCGAATACTTCTACAAACAAATAAAACAAAAGTAGCTCGAATTTGTTTCTTTGTTATTTTAAAATAAAATGTTTAATTTTTTTTTTCTATCGGTTTTTGCTTTTAGTTCTTAAACATCTAAATAACAATTGAATTCTTACAAAATATTAATAGAATATTCTTTATTTTACAGCAAATGTGAAAATGAACTGGAGTGTCCTCAATATTACAGAGGAGTGCTGACCTATGCCTGCGGTGGTAGTGCAGTGCTTGGCATCCTCTCTCTATCTTTCACAATGGTTTCTTTTAGGCATAAAGTCCAATCTATTTAAATGTATCCAACAAAACTTGTACAAAGACTGTGTGTGAAATAAAAAACAAATATTTCATATTTATGCTGGTTGTATTGGCCCCAAATTAAAAACATGAACGTAGGGATTATAAGTTTGTACTTCATCAGAATTATTCAAAACCAAATTTAAATGATGCTTTAAACTTTTCTTCTTGGAAGTATTCAACATTTGCTGCAATTTTTTTGTCTTGCTGCCTAATACTGCCTTAATAAATAAACTGTACAAATTGTTACATTTCTTAAAAAGTGTTATAGGATCCGCTAGATTATTTAAATCTTTTGATACATCAACTATACAAATATTCTCTAATGTTTTACATTGACTAAATGACGAGAACAACATATTAAAATCTATTCTTTTATCTACTAGTCTTATGTTTTTAATGCTTTGACTTAATGGAATAGATCTCAACACAGATGAACAGCAGGGATACACCACTGATGCTTCCACATTTAGTGTAGTAAGTCTATCACAACAACGGAATAAGACATTAAAGAATTCATTACTGTATTTACCATCTGAATCTCTTAGACTTAAATATGTTAATTTTCTTAAATATTCACTACTCGTTGATAATGTTATAATACCAGGATTTGTAAAGAGTATAGTTAGATTAAGATTTTTTTGATAATCAAATATATTATCATAATTTAACACTTCACTAGATGGTGCAGTTCTTACTTTTTTTAAAACAGGCTCGGCATCATCTGCTCTGCTCAATTTAAATTCTGGTAAAAACTGATTTATACGGAACCAATCATAAACATCTGGGGCAATGGGTACAGACAATGGCACCTCTTTTTTAACTTCAAGTTCACAAGCTAAAATTTGTTTCATTCTGTGATGTAGAGTGGAATAAAATGAACCATCAAACACGGTGGTTTCTTTATTCCATATTAATATGGCGATATTGCCTTCCATTGTCTTTTCCAATTCTAATTCGGCAAAGGTGTTACCAGTAAAAAGTTCGGAGAAAAATTTTTTAAACAACGGTGTTGTATTTATAGAATAACCTTTATGATATTCTATTATTATGAACTCAACCTCTCCAAGTTCAAGGAAAGGTAAGAAATGGTTATAGGTACCTGGATACACATGTTGTATGTGTCGCCAATTCAACAAGAAAATACTTAAGTGACTTGATGGAAACATTGCACCAATATTTTCTCGGTTATAAGCATCAGGACCCCAATCACAAACAGTGAATGTCAAAGTGTCTAATGACGATTTCTTCAAAATATGTAGGGGTAAAATCGAAAACCAAGATTTCAAAACGAAATGGACATTCTCAAAGTTTTTAAACACTTCCCGACACTGAAGTAATATTCCAGTAAACTCATTAATTATTTTTGTAAATGGAAAGTGAAGGTTAATAGCTATGTTTTTTATTGTTTTACAGTTCTTGTACAGATCTATTACATCAACCATGTTAATATTTGTATAAGCCACATTCAATGTTTTCAAACACTTCATCTTCTTGATAGCAGGTAGCAGTAAGCTCTTTGTCAAGTCAGTGACACCACTCATGTTCAATTCATGCAGATTACCCAAGACATGATTGAACATTTCTAGTTTCAATGATTTTGCCGTAGCTAAAGTGCTTACTGACAAGTTGCACACTCTTATCACACCCTTCATTACTATAATATTTTTCATGCGTTCGCATGTGTTGTATAAATTGTATGCCGCTTTGGTATCCAGTTTTCTAATGATGATAATGAGGATTTCTTCCGGTAAATCTATTAGACGAGCCATTTTTTCTTTTTTATATCAATTACTTATAGATACTTCTGTGGACCCATGAATACATCAAAGATACCTGTTGATCTTCATAATAAATAATTTTCAAAACGTATCAATCAATTTTCATATTTAATTCATATTCCTGTATCTGATAATTGATCGATCAGTTTTATTCCACGTACTTATGTTAAGGTCCTAGGTGTTCTTTGGTAGTTGTGGCATCAAACTTCATGAGTACTATATAGACATTCTTCCATTAAAGTGTATGTTTCACGCTAAACATTTATCTCATACGTTAAACACAAACTATCACCCAAAATATAATCAATACACGAAATACACAGGACATATCATGCAACAGCCATATTAAAATTATTAAACGAGTGTACTGATTAGGGTAGCACCTCGATCTGAAAACGATTACTGGATATATCGACTATTTAAAGTAAAAGAATCGATTTTTTAATCGATCTGAGACAATCAATTCGATGAATCGATTCTTATGCGACTTGGATCAGATCAATTCAGAAACTTTTCAGAAAATTCAAAAATATTTTAAATAAAAGTTATTTACCTTGGTGTTAAAAAACATGGCCGACATTATCTTGAACTGCGTTCCATTATTAACAGTAGTAGTAGTAGTAGTAGTTAGTATATGGGTAGGATGTGTATAGCTAGGTATATTTTTGCTGATGGAAGAAGTCGTCTGGATTGTGAACGACTAGCTAAATTAATTTTTTTAGAGAGTCTTGATTTTAAACACTGGCAAATGTAGTTTCTACTAAAGTAAATACCTAAAATTAGTTAGGATAATTTATGATGACATTAGTAGGTATATTATTTATTATAATAATTTGTTATTAGTAACATTCCTTACGAGGTAAATTCAATTTGTCGTTAATTTTAAAAAATTAATCGAAACAAAATTATCAACGTAACAATATTCCTTTTCTATTAGTTGTTTCTATGATAATTCGTAATTAATAGTATTCTGTATCAGTACTGAGCAAGTTTAAAAATACAGTCTAATCACTAATGGATCTATTCATTGATAATCGATTCTTTAGTAGTCGATTTAATTGATAATCGATCTGAATGTGATATTTAAACTGATTCCAAAATCGATTTTGTATAGCTTGAATCGACATACTTAGATTTGTGCTTGCCCTAATCAGTGTGCGCACACGAAAAAATATCGATTGTACACGATACTTCGTGTTGGATACTTTTACACAAAGAGTATGTATCTATAGTCAAGTATCGTATAGTTTTTTTTTCGATTTTTTAAAAAGCTAACCAATACAGCATCAAACTCTTTATTACAGTCTGAAAAATAAGATGAAATAAGCTATTACTTGTATGCACAGGTTTCACTACTTTTTGTAGATCTTTTAATAAAATTGGAAGATATGAAAGTTGTTTTCTCAAAATTATACATGTTAGTACGAGAAAATTTATCAATTCCTGTATCAACTTTGAATAATACAAAGAAATAGTTAATTGAAAAATTTTATTATTTTGATAAATTAGCATTTATTTGCACTCGGTAATTAAAATATTTTTCACCTAAATTAAACAGATTAATTACAATCTAAACGCTTAGGTCGATCATGCCTCTCTATCGCTTGTTCCGCGCTCTCGCTTGCACGCTTGGCTCAGGCGGAACGTGACAATGAGTCATTCTTTTTCAATCGTGCAGCCGGCGTTCATCAATTTATAAGTTATTGTTATCACATGAAAAATATATACAAGTAATAAATAAACTCAAATAATTAATACTTGTGTTATGAATTTCCAACATTTCCTTAATATTGTTGTTTAACAAATATCTATACATATATATGTATGTATAACAAATGTGTATACATATATCAATATTGATGTTAAACGGAGGAAAGATTTGATTGTTTTTAGGTTTGTAAAATTGGATTCGATTTTGATTGGATATCGGATAAAATACTCACCCCATTCAAAAATATGTTTTATTTATAGAAAGCTACGTTATCACTGAGACTACATTTTATCCCAATATTATCGGATCGGAATTCACGAGGTAAAAACTATCTGTCGATATTTTGAACTATCAATACTTTCAGGTATCGATACTTTTGATTTTAAAAATGTTGGTCGTTATTAAATATACTTAGGACACCTGTTTTAAATAAATAAGAATAAACGACAAATTTAATTCAAAGTATATGTATGTTGAAGTACTACAAATTATTTGGCAGCCCAAAGGATTAGCAACCTGAAGTGGTAGTGGGCTAGTCACATCTGTCGTAGAACAGGTAGCTGCTGGAGAAGACGTGTTCTGGAGTGGAGACCGCGACTTAGCAAACGTAGCGTAGGACGCCCTCCAGCTAGATGGAGTGACGATATACGCAAAGGGGCTTGCAGTGGTTGATTGTAAAATGCTATTATATGTATATGTTTATACGAAAAGTGTGAGTGTTATGGAATATATTATCGACTTCATTTTAAAATACAGTTGCTTTTGTGGTAGTTTTGATTATAAGCTTGTAGTACTGTACACTCCGAAAAGTTTTGGTTGGGTCAAAAACTTAAATAGAGATGATTTCTAAAAACTTAAGTAAAGATGATTTCTAAAAACTTAAATAGAGAAGATTTCTAAAAGGTGACGGTAAGGGTAATTTAACAGTAGCGTTCATCCTGACTGGCTTCAATTGAGACAACAAAGGCCTGATTTATATTTGTGCCAAAGTTACTGGATATACATCTAAAAAGAGTGGTTTAAAATTATTTAATTAAAAGATGTACCATAAATACCTAAATAATTGCTTACGTGGATTGTTTTTTGCATTTTTATGTTTTAGATTGATAATTCCGATTTAACAAAAGTTTTTTTTTTCAAATTATACTTAATGAAATAATTAGCAGTGGATTTATCGGCAACTTACAGAAATCTGTGATATATCAAAATATTAGGTGAAATAAAATATTGGCAGGCGGATATACGTATGAATATTAAATGCTGGCCACATTGACTAGTACTTTTTCCTGAATTTTACGTCAGGGAATTAAGCAGTGGCAATATGGCTGTAGCGTTCGAGTTTCGCTGGTAGTGCGCGGTGCTCACATCATTTCCAGTATAGAACGGAGTATTTCCGACGGCTCTAAAGTTTAATTTTTTAATTTTTTAGTGACTGATAATTGTGTTTATCTTGTTTTTACTACATTTGTATAGAGAAATTACTGATTTTTAATTTTCATCGTCACCAGAATTCACGCGACGACAAAATGGCGTCGCCTGACAAGATTTTACTGCAAAATAGATTTTACAATTTTATCGGCTTATCATAAATTAATTGCGAAAAATGGTTAATCAAGTGATATATAATGTTCTTTTCAAATGAATTAAATGTCTTAATCTAATTTTTAACCTGGAAATATTTATGTAACGGTGTATTCGTCGAATTTTCAACAAAATGCTTTTGGTAAGTGTTTTTACAGCTTTTTCAGTAATGTTTTGGTGATTTTTTTTATTTTGTTATTATTTTCGGCTTTTTAATTATAAGAGAATGTTCTAGAAGTGATGGGTGTGGCCCTACAAGAGGGTGAATTTTTAAGACGTAATACTGAATAAATCGTTTTCTGCGATTGTTTACAATGAATTTCTGTGTTTTTATGTATGAAAAGTTAATTGTTCCACGCAAGAAAGTATTTCCAATGATTCTTTGTTACGTAATCTTTGGAAAGATGCACGGTAAAATGTTTTTGGTGATGGACCCATTTTTGCAATTTGGCTTTGAAAATAGGTCTTTTTACTTGGTGCTCACCATCAAAGCGTCTTTTGAGGTTATGTTGTTGTATTTTCAATTATTTTATTTATATAGAAATGCTCCAACATTGTGAGAATCCACTGCTGTCCTTTGAGTTATTTGGGACTGTTTTTTACATATTTTGCTCAAAAAATACACTGTTTTCGTTTCAAAACAGAGTATTTTTGAGGTTATGTTGTTTATTTATGTGAAATACACTTATTTTTTGCAATTTCAAGGATCTAAAGTGTATAACTGATTATTAAAAAGATGAGAAAATGTGAGCTGTATTTTTTTTATTTTTCATTTTTAACAATTTTGCAGTAATTTGTAACCTCTGGGGGTGTTTTTCATGATAACTGCTCAGGAAGTGCATAGATATTGTTCTTTACAATGTTGTTAATCAATTTTTTAGGCGTTCTTAAATGCATGGATTTGAGAAATTTGATTAGAATGATGTATATAATGATTTGACATCAATTAAATATTTAATTATATCGATTTAAAAATTTGATTTGGTAATTTCCGAATGTTATTAAAAATCAATGTTAAACATTATTGGTGATTTAATAACCTGTTTTATAATTATTAAATTTTTTTTTATTTCAGAAGGGATCTATGGATGAATCTGGAAGTGAATCGATGAGTGACAAAGGAGACAAAAGTGATTCCAGTGGATCAGGTTCTGGCAGTGATAGGTGAGCCTTTTAGAACATTGGTCATCATATTGTGGTGTCTTATATTTCTATAGTTTTCATCATTGTAACAATATCTCTCAATATTTTTTACATTTATGACAGTGACAGTGGCTCAAGTTCTTCTGGTTCGGGTTCTGCAAGGTCAGGTTCGGGGAAATCTTCAAATGGCAGGTCACACCTGAGCGACGATACTAAGTCTTCTCCGAAAAACAGTAATCAAAATTCATCGAAATCAGATCATCATACTGATAAAGATTCTTCAGAGGAAGACACAATTAGAAAATCGAAATCTAGAAGTAATCATGGGAAAATTAAATCAGATTTGTGGGAAGACAATCCAGATATTTATGGTATAAGAAGATCAGGTCGCTCCCGCAAAGAACCTGATCGACTGAAGTTGGCTGATAGTGATTCTAGTGAAAAAGGAAGAAGTCATCATAGGAAAAGTAGAAAAAAGAGGTGATACTTAATTAGTATTAAAAGAACTTTGTTGTAATACAAATACAATATCATGAAATATAATTTTTAAACTAAACATACCCGTCTGTATTAAATAGTAACATTTTCTCAATAGATCACACTTTTAATGAATACAACTGTTCAATTTATTAATTATACAATTGTCTCTTGTAGTGATTCATGGAACTCAGATACCTCTGATAGTGATAGTGACCTTAAAGGTTCCCCACCTCCTCCTTCAAAGAGACCAGGCCAAAGAAGTGTACCTCTCCGCAAAAAGAAACCAACAAGAAGAAGACAATTCACTAGCGATGAAGATGAAAGTTCTGAAGTATCCGATGAAGATGCAAAGAGGTAATCTGCAGTCATATGGTATATTGTTCAATATGTTTATTAAGAGTTGCAATTTGTTTAACTTAACTAAATCCCTGAATAACTTGAAAATATTTGTTGCTAATCCTCAACCATTTAGGATTACCTGTGCATATAATTTAATAATAAAAATCAAGATATATTCTTTTAAATATTGGGAATCTTTAACTAAACTAGATGTCACATCAAATAAATATTTAAAGATTGTAATCCACATATAGGAAGTAATTGTACCGGTAAAATATATTAAAGACTGTTGAAACCCTAAATGTTATGAACATGTTTCAATAGGTTGTTGTTTTTTTTAATTTAAATCTCTGTTTATAAATTTTGTAAAAGCAATTCATTCTCTTCAATACTGCCATTCAATATAATATTTTTATGAATAACAATATTATTTAAGAAGATAAATTCCATCATGTTAATTAATTTTAGCCGTACAGCTACAAGACGCACGGGTGCCGCGGTAAGTTACAAAGAAGCAAGTGATGAACAAACTGATTCTTCAGATCTCCTGGAGAATGATGGGGAAGGGGAAGGTGAGGCTGAACCAGAACCTGAGGACCACAGTGAGACTATAGAAAGGGTTCTAGGAAAACGGCGAGGCAAGAAAGGAGGTATCTATTGTTTAAATTATATGTGAAACTTAATGATTTTGAAAATTATATTGAAAATTGATCTATTTATTACAATTCACATGAATTAATAAAATGTTCAGATGCAATTGTAGTATTGAATTTTAGCTAATATCTTCTTGTCATTATACAGTCACTGGCAATGTGACTACAGTTTACTATATCGAGGAGCATGGGGATCCTAATGAGGGATGTAATCCTGATGATGAAGAATCAACTGAACCTCAGTACCTGATTAAATGGAAAGGATGGTCACACATACATAATACTTGGGAATCTGAGAATACACTCAATGAACAGAAAGTTAAGGGACTCAAAAAACTAGAAAACTATATTAAGAAGGAATCTGAGTTGTCTTGGTGGAGAAAACAAGCTGGTCCAGAAGATATAGATTATTTTGAGTGTCAGAATGAACTACAACAAGAATTAGTTAAAACTTACAACAATGTAGAAAGGATATTTGGTAATTATAAAAATATTTTTTCCAAGAAACATTTATTAGAGATCGTTTTTCATATGGATGGTTAAAGGTGTGTTTAATATTTAAGCTGAACAATCAAGAGATTTGGAGGGTGGAGGTAAAGCTCATGAATACTTTTGCAAGTGGGAATCTCTACCATATGCTGATGCTACTTGGGAAGATTCAGCATTGATTGAAAAAAGGTGGCCAGAGCAAGTTGAGCAATTTAAGTCGAGGGAGGCTGCTAAGACAACACCATCTAGACATTGTCCTGTGTTAAGAAGAAGGCCCAAATTTCACCAAGTTAAAGAACAGCCTGATTATATGGGCAAAGATCAGGTGATCATTTACTCATATTTCATATTATTTAGAAAATATGTATATCAATATGATCAAAGTAATAAAAAGTTTTTGTATCTTTTTCCAGTCATACGTGCTGAGAGATTATCAAATGGATGGGTTGAATTGGTTGATACATTCCTGGTGTAAAGATAACTCTGTCATTCTAGCAGATGAGATGGGCTTAGGTAAAACTATACAGGTGACTATCATTAATAATTTTCTACTCTCAGTTATAAAACTGTGAGTAGAATCTCGAAAGAATGTATTTTACTTCGATTATGGACAATATGATTAATGACAACACTTTATTTACTGACTTTTTAGACAATATGTTTTTTATATTACCTCTTCAAATCACAACAACTGTATGGACCTTTTCTATGTGTTGTACCTCTAAGTACAATGACTGCATGGCAAAGAGAATTCACACAATGGGCCCCTGATATAAATGTTGTTACATATATTGGAGATGTGGTTAGCAGAGACATAGTAAGTAAAGTGGTTCATTTATAATCATTAGTAAGTAAAGTAAAAATATAATATTGAGACTTGATGATAAAACATACAATGTAGTATCTTAAGTTTCTGAGATAGCTTACTGGTGAACAATACTTCAAAATTCTATTTCTTACATAAACATTGTATTGTGCAATATGAATAAACTGGTAGATACATTAGACATGAAAAGTTTTTTTATTCCCTAAGTGAGTCAGTTTTTCAATGATGTATATATATATTTAACATTATATTTTATGCCAAAACCTTTTTATTATTCACAGATCAGACAGTTTGAGTGGAGTTTTGCTAGTTCAAAAAGACTAAAATTTAATGCTATACTAACTACTTATGAAATTTTACTGAAAGATAGACAATTTCTAAGATCTTTCAGCTGGGCCTGTCTGCTGGTAGACGAAGCTCACAGATTAAAAAATGATGATTCTCTCCTGTACAAGGCTTTGAAGGAGTTTGACACAAATCACCGTTTATTAGTCACTGGCACCCCTTTGCAGAATTCTCTTAAGGAATTATGGGCCCTTCTGCATTTTATAATGCCTTATAAGTGAGTTTTTTTTTTAAATTATGAATTAGTTTTGAAATTAAATTATTATCATGTAATTTTGTTCCAAATGTGAATATCATGGTATTGTTACTATACAAGTGTTGAATAAAAAGAGAAACACATTTATGATTACAATTCTATTTTTCTTTCACTCCTATTTATATGAATAAATAGTACAATATACATTAATGAACAGTATAAATTGTATATATTATTTTTGTAAATAAGCCTTTGAAAATATAAGTAAGCAAACATTATTGATTATCAATGGGTATTTTTATACTGGTACTGACTGTTTACTGTTACTCTCAGGTTCGAATCATGGGAAGAATTCGAGAAAGATCATGAAGATGCAGCAACTAAAGGTTATGAAAAGTTACATAAGCAGTTGGAGCCCTTTATTTTGAGGAGACAGAAGAAAGACGTGGAAAAATCATTGCCTGCTAAGGTAGAACAAATATTGAGGGTAGAAATGACCTCAATACAGAAACAATATTACAAATGGATCCTTACAAAAAATTATAGTGCTTTGCGAAAAGGCGTAAAGGGTTCCATTAATTCGTTTATCAATATTGTTATAGAACTGAAAAAGTGTTGTAATCATGCATTATTGACGAAGCCTGAAGATTTTGAGTCGCGGGCTTCACTCGCGACGACGGACGCCGTAGAGGTAATGTAATACGAATATAGAGCTCTTAATTTTTGTTCTTTCAATCAGCTTAGTTTACCGTTTTTCTATTATTTTCAGAAACTTTTAAGAGGCTCTGGGAAATTATTATTACTTGATAAACTGCTGTGTAGGTTAAAAGAAACTGGTCATAGAGTACTTATATTTTCTCAAATGGTCAGAATGTTAGACATATTAGCAGAGTATTTACAAAGAAAGCATTTTCCTTTTCAACGTCTCGATGGTAGTATAAAGGGAGAGTTGAGAAAACAAGCCCTTGATCACTTCAATGCTGAAGGTTCTCAAGACTTCTGTTTCCTGTTATCCACAAGAGCTGGGGGTCTAGGTATCAACTTGGCCACAGCTGATACAGTAATTATTTTTGATTCCGATTGGAACCCACAGAATGACCTGCAGGCTCAGGCTCGTGCTCATAGAATTGGTCAAAAGAATCAGGTATTTTATTTATTAGTAAAATAACAATATTACAACATTGTATGTGTTCATTACCTAATGTTATGTAGGATCATTAATTTTGTTTATTATCATTACAGGTTAACATTTATCGGTTAGTAACTGCCAGATCTGTTGAAGAGGATATTGTAGAGAGAGCTAAGCGTAAAATGGTGTTAGATCATTTAGTGATTCAACGTATGGACACTACAGGGAGAACTGTACTTAATAAAAGGGACGCCTCTGCATCGACAGCGAATACTCCATTTAATAAGGAGGACCTCAATGCTATACTGAAGTTTGGTGCAGAGGAATTGTTTAAAGATGATGATGAGAATGATGAAGAACCTGTTGTGAGTGTTTAATACAATATAATATTGATGTTATAACATTCAGCATACAAGTTATGTTGTTATTACAATGCTACTTTTTCCAGTGTGATATTGATGAAATCTTGCAACGTGCCGAAACCAGAGACGAGGGACCTTCCATGGTGGGCGACGAATTACTTTCTGCATTTAAGGTTGCAAGCTTTGCGTTTGACGAGGACAAGGCCGTAATGGAGGTTAAAAAAGATAATGGAGAGGAGGACACTAAAGATTGGGTGTGTTATTAAAAAAAATTAACAATTTACCTATGAAGTAATTTAAAGTTTCCTTTATGTTCCATTGATAATAACATTTGTCCTCGATAATAGGATGATATTATACCCGAAAATGTAAGAAAAACCATAGCTGAGCAAGAGAAGACAAAAGAAATGGAAGATCTGTATTTACCCCCGAGAAGAAAGAATTTACAACAGAACAATTTGGACAACAGTAAGTTGAATGTGACTTTATTCTAATATTCAATAATCACGTGTTGAAAGAATCTGTTGGTTAATTAAATAGAGTTTTTTACCTTACACTTTTATCTCATCGCATATTATGTCGGATACCGCTTTCTGTTTGAAGGCACCTTTGATTTTCAGGTAGTTTTTTTCATTTCATTAATTTCCCTGCTCTGACATGGTAATCGCAGAGGGCGGGCGCAAGCGGCGCGGGCGCGGCTCGGCGGAGGGCGCGGAGGGCGCGGAGGGCGGCGACGGCGACGGCGACGGAGACAGCGACGCGTCCGACGCCGACGTCAGCGCCGACGACGACCGCCCGCGCAAGCGTGGCCGCCCGCCCGCTTCGCACCGGGAGAAAATCAAAGGATTCACTGATCAAGAGGTGCACAACATTTACTTTTAAAATGTTCTCTCCAGATACACATAACGTTATTTATTAACCATAACACAATATTCTTCTCAAATACATATTATGTAATTCTTTTCAAATATTTGTTGTGTTATGACATTTTTGCCAATGATACTATCATTTCCTAAAAATATTTGTTTGTGCAGTTTCATATAATGTACTACAATGTTTTAACTTGATATTTATTATTTATGATAAACAGATACGGAGATTTGTCAAAAGCTTTAAGAAATTTTCGGCACCGTTGAAACACCTTGATAGCATTGCATGCGACGCCGAACTTCAAGAAAAACCTTTGGCTGAACTAAAAAAATTGGGAGAAGTGCTCCAGGAGAGATGCAGAGCAGTGCTTAATGAAACTGCTGACGCCCCCAGTAAGTATATAAATGGCAAACATTATTCTATCGATAATCTCAATTTTGTTGTGTTCTCTACTTTTGCAGAAAATGCATTTTTAAATTTGTAATTAGATTCTGCTTATCAAATAACGATGAAAAAAAATAAGTTTCCCATTATCAATGCTTATTACCGTGTCGATAAATCATGGTTCTTCGTGGTAATACATTTAATTTTTTAGATGAACAAGGTGATGGCCGAAAAAATGCAAGGAAAACTTTCAAACTTGGTGGCGTACCAGTAAACGCGAAAACCTTAGGAGCGTGTCTCGACGAACTTGCGCCTTTAGACGAATTCTTACCAGATACAAAAGAAGAAAGATTAAAATGGCAGTTAGACTTTAGGTATGCTTACAGAAAGGTTGGACTACATAAACACGAGACAATGGAGAATACATTGTAATAATATGTATTGGTTTACATTTCATTTAAATAACAGTGTATAATATTGGACACTATTTTATAATTAATAACTAGAAAATATGTTCATTGTTTATGCACTGCATTGAAATAACAAGAAAAGGCTAACATTATTTGTCTTCACTTGTCTTAATACTTTTAGCTAGTATGCAGTTAGTTTCAACTACTTGCTGATAAGTTGTGTTTGTGAATCAGTAAATGCAAACTTGTATGTGTATAAAAAATAGAGCCCGGTAAACAGAGATAATTTATCTTTTATTTATATTTAATTTATTTTTTTCTAGGACAAGGCCTGCTAATTTTGATGTTGAATGGGGAGTATCAGATGATTCCAAATTGTTAGCTGGAATTTACCAGTATGGTATGGGTTCATGGGAAGCCATTAAAATGGATTCTTCCTTAGAAATTGGGGACAAAATACTCACAAATGAAGACAAGAAACCACAGGCCAAGCATTTACAGTCAAGAACAGAATACTTACTGAAACTCATAAAGAAATTGCTTGATCAGAAGAATGGTAAACAAAAGCAGAGAAAACCTCGAATGAAACGAGGTAATAAAGAACCTGTAACTAAGGACACTGTGGAAGAAGATGCTACTTCGGGTGATGAACACAAAAAAATAAACAAGGGCCACAAAAACGAGAAAACCGAGAAGGTGATCACTGTAAAAATTTTTTTTTATGTAGTTGATTAATAATAATTTAATTTAAAAGTGACCTGGACTGTGATAACATTAAAATCCATGAATCAAATTGTCGAGTCAAATTGCTGATCTCTCGCTTTATTATCAATATAATGACATTTTATAATCATTAAGTATTACGTCGTGACAATAATAATCCGTAATATTAGCGATTTTATAATGTTTCTGGTTTTTCATTTACATCTGATATAATGAGATTAGATTATATCTATATGATTGTATTTGCAGGCATTATATATATATATGATTGTATTTGCAGGGTAAATCAGATTTTTCAACACACGATGAAACTTCTAATGATAAAAAAGATAAGGACAAAAAACGATTAAGGAAAGAAGGAAAGGACCGAACCAAGGGAGATAAAGTGAAAAGTCGTAAAAAGCCAGTGGGGCCGATGCATTTTACAGCTAACAATGAACCGAGAGCATTAGAGGTGTTAGGTGATCTTGATCCTTCAGTTTTTGAGGAGGTATTTAGTATTTTGTTCACATTAAAAAATACAGTAATTAGCGTAATAATTTATTACGTAATCAAACAATTTTAATAGAATTAAAAAAATGTCTTTTTGCAGTGCAAAGAAAAAATGAGGCCCGTGAAAAAAGCCTTACGGGCGCTTGATAATCCAGATCAGACTTTAAACGAAACCGAGCAAGTGACAAGAACACGGGCTTGTCTTACGCAAATTGGGAATCAAATAGACATATGTCTGGATGAATATCCTGATCCCGAGAAGAAAGTTGAATGGAGAAGTAACTTATGGTATTTTGTGTCGAAGTTCACAAATTTTGACGCTAAGCAGTTGTATAGGTTGTATAAGTATGGGCTTAAGAAAAATACTGAAGCCAAGCAAAGGGATGGTAAACATAAGGAAAATGTTAAGGTACAAATCAATAACGCATATTAACATTAACAAATATAATATATTGTATGGGTAACATCTTTAAATATTAATATTTACTTGCAGGCCAATAATAAGAACAATGTGAATTCTAACAATCATCTCAAGTCACATAGGAAAGAACAAAGGCATGATGATTCCGACCGAAAGGAGAAAAAAGCAAAAATAAATAAAGACAATCCGGATAAAACAAATGATAAGATTCCTCACACGTCTGGTGTAAAGAGGAAGTTAGAAGAAGGCGAATGCGATCCAGACCCAAAAGAAAATAAACGCCACGAAAGGTAATATCATTCGGCGCTACCTGTAACTAACATTAAGCCTTTAACATTGTAAGTCAATTATTTTTATTTGCTACTCAGTTACATTTTCATTCTTTCATTTCGCTTCCCTCAACGCTATTAACTCGCTAACATTCGTCGACGTTCACCACCATCTCGCTTCTTCCATATCAACAGACATAAACACAAGCACAAGGATCGCAAGGATAGGGATGGAAGCGTGAAGCGGGATGATTTGATGTACAGAGAGCGGAGCCGGTCGGAGCGTGACAGGGATCGAGACCGGGACCGCGACCGAGATCGAGATCGCGACCGCGATCGCGATCGAGACCGGGAGCAGCGGGACAGGGACAGGGACAGAGACAGGTCGCGCACGCGTCGCGACAGCGGCGGCGCCGGGCCGCGGCCGCGCGGGCCCTACGTGCCGCCGCACGCGCACGCCGACCACGCCGTGCACCCCGCGCACCCCGCACACCCCGCGCACCCCGCGCACCCCGCCTGGACGCCGCCCGCCTACCCCGGCCCGCGCCAGTACCGCGGCGACCGCAACCCGCGTGCGCACGATAAGAGACGGTAAATATATTTTTATACGCGTTTATTTTTAAGTTTATAATTATGCCCTAGTATTAACGAATGGTATTAACGAATTAATAAAAAAGCAGTGGTAGCCTAGTGGTTAAGAATTCAGCCTCTCTTTCCGGGGGTCCTGGGTTCAAATCCATGGCGCGCACCT
>DWME01002122.1:0-21926 GCA_018244795.1 Parelbella ahira ahira | reverse complement strand
CTTAACCCTCTCAATATGAGAGGAGACCCATATTCCAACAGTGGAATGACAAATGGGTCGATTATTATTATTATATACTTAAATAAATATTTCTTTACATCCAGATTCAGAACAAATACCCGCGCTCATCAAATAAGTATTTGTACAAGGTGGAAATCGAACCCACGTCTTATGGCTCTGCAGTCAGGTTCTCTACCCGCTGGACTAACGGACCAGTCGAATTGGTGTTATTCGGTCAAGATTGTTATAGCATGCAGTTTTCATGCAGAAATGTATAGTAAATTCTACAGTGGGTTCGGTAGCTCGGGCCGATAAGAGGCGCAGTAGCCCGGCCGCGCTCCCGCCTAGATCGCCCAATTAGAGTAACCCTACTGTCTTATCTATTGAGCGTGTTGTATTTAGAAACAAATGGCCCGGAGGGGACGCAAGGGCCGCGGCCGATTAGCCAATTGAGGGAGAGGCAGCGGCGTGGCCTGGCGCGTCATTCGCGACAGGAGAGCACTTGAATGCGGACTGCACTCCGCTCTTTTCACAAATGTTGCTGAAAAACCTCTTCCTCACCGCACTGCTACTGCTACTGGTGCTGGAGGGCGACGCGCGGCGCGGGCGCAGCCGGTCGCGCAACAAGTCCAAGGTAAGCGGACGCACGAATATCACCTCATGCCTGTATTTACCCGAAGAGGCAAGCAAAGGAGTATAGAACACTCCAACATCTCAAGGGGTGAGCCTATTGTCCGACAAATATAAGACCCAAATAATAAATAAGTACCAAAAGTCTGTTTTAAATAAATATGATGATAACGAATAATTTCGTACAACATCGAACGCGCACCCGCACACGTGGCACGCGCCACGACTACCACTGTGCCATACGACTCGTGACAAGTTTGGTTAGCAACAATAACGACCTTTGGTATCTACACAGTATCATACTTTACTGTAAAAACACTTCAGGTCAGTTCGCTGAATCCCCCGAATCCCACGTTTTCCTTCACCAATCGAAAGTAATCTTTCGCCGTCCCCTACAGGTGCAGATCGGCATGCCCATCACCGGCAAGTACCGGGACTCGGAGTCGGACCGCTACTACAACAACCACGATGTAAGCATACTCCTTGACTGCCCCTCCCTCGACACATCGCACATTTTACATTTCATTGTTCCCATTTTCCCATTGTTTCTATTTACAGGAACAAACTGTTGTACACTCAATTGTTTGTTCTTCGATGTATTGTATCATGTTTCAGTGTAATTATTGATAATCCTGTAATTCCTTTGCGATTTCATTTTTTATATTGTATATTAACACGTGATATGAATATGTTGCATATTAACGAACAATAGCCACGTATTTAATGGCAACTTTTCCCATTTTATTACTCAAAATGTTAATAAAACCAAAGGTTGCTTGGCACTTAAATGGAACCCAAACACAAATTGTTCATTTATCAATATACATAAAGAAAGCAAGATTACTACGTGTAGCGATATTTTGTAGCAAATGCCTGGAAATATATAGATGATTGTAATAACGCAATTGATATAGTTAAGAGAATATTTTGAGGCGAATAATATGTAATTCAAATGAACAGAAAATAAATTGAAATGTGTTAAAGAAACATGAGTTGTAATGTACGCACGAGCCACGGAGGTCGCTAGTGGGCTGTTCAAATTGCGAATTGCGAAATAGTAAGCGCGACGTTTCCGAGCATACGTTACTCTTTGAATTTCAAAACGCGTAATGTCGACAAATGTAAGCGCGCTGAGGAGCCGTGGAAAGTGTGCACGACTAAAGAGCGGAAACTGGCAATAAGGGGGCTCGTGAGAAGGCTGGCGAACGTTCGAGAAGGTAGCGGAGAGGACGCGTCGAATGATGGCGCAAATTGTCAAATTAAATCGGATCAAAAGTAGGTTCGTGCACGATCTAAATTGTCGCACAAAGGGTATCGGGAACGCTGTTATTCGCCGGCAATTTTGCCATTAAGGAACAGAGGGGTCGGATGTGGCGGGCAATCAGAGCCGCCGGTGTGAGTGCCGGATCGGCGCGTAATAAGGAGCCGTGCAGTCTGCACGGAGGATCATTCCCGCGCTGTCCGCGGCCAGACGCTCTCGCTTGCGACTTCGCTCTACCGAGGCACCACCTGAGACTGTTCGAGCCACTTGGGGCTATTGAAGATTGTATCTTGGGCCGTCAATATGTAAGTCAAACTTTTCTTATGATCACCGTGAATCAATTTCGATATTCCAGTTCCAATCGACCCCGACGTATTTGATGTTACAGTGACTTAAGCTTCGTTTACGTATTAAACAAAACTGCAGACGCCATTTTCTTCTAAAAATTTTCTTTATCCAAATTTAATTACGGGGATGACGTAATGAGCGCGACTAGTTGCAAAATTTAATAGTTTCTAGATGCGTGATTTTTATAAGTCTGTTTATTCAAAACTTTATAAAAAGATTAAGTTTAAGGACAACTTCATACCAGGAGGACGTTTTCGAAAAACATTTTGTGTGAAATAAAAAAGAATTGTTTCAAAAATTCCATAGTGCCAATCACCCGTGTTTTTGTTTACAACGCAGTGAGAAATTAGACAATGTAAATCCGTGTTTCCTGAGCATTTAATAGGATATTAAGTAATTGATCTAGCATTATTCATACCTAGCATCAAAGATATTATATTTGTGTTTTGCATTTGTATAAATTCGCATTAACTTGGATGTGCTGATGTTTTTTAATACTCGATTAATTTGCAGTATAAATCGAATTTACTTGTATTCCTATAACGCGCAGAAATTAACTAGACGCTCACTATAATGGTGTAACAGTGAGGTACTAATTGCATAAAAAGCATTAGTTCCATGTAATAAAAAAAATTATTTTATTTTTGAAAAAAAATCCTCACACACTCCTAAAACGATAAATACGTACTGTCCGCGGACTCGTCGAGGGCAAGAGCGGTGGGCGGAATGACATAACGTTGGGAGCGCATCTCTCGCAAGTGGCAAGTTGATTTCTGCGTGTTGTATGTGAATTTAACGATACGGCACCTATGCCCAAGCTCACGCACCTCAGCCGGTTGGCGCTGTAGTGCCGACGTGGCTGTTGTATAAACTGTAATACATTTATGGCGTGCTAAGGCGCGTTAGTTTAGTTTTTCAGCCATGCATGTGCAAACTGAGCGCGAGGAGGCGACGCGCGCCGGCGCCGCCCGCACCACTAACTCGAACTAGGATGGACGCCGGTCCGTTCATCAACCCTAACAATTAACCCTAACTTGCAGCTTGTATCTGCACGCATCGTTCGACACGTGAGAATTAACCTAGAGTTAAGTATACGTTAAGTTATCCTAAGCTGCTGGCCTCGAGACCCGCGGAGGTCGAGAGGCTTAACCCAATCCGTATGGCACTATCATGTACTTAATAGTTTGTAAGCGACGCATATTTTTATTTACGATAAAAAAGGCTTCAGGCGAATATCGGGTTTCGTTAACGTGACCTGCCTACGGTCCACATTGAAACGCCATACTCGCTCTGATGCTGACGACCAATGCGTGGACACCGTGTTCGCAGTCCACCTGCTGAACTGATGTGGAAGAGGTGGTTGAACGGAGATCAGTGACAAATGCGTTGCACTCCTCGGACTGGCCTCGGTCTCCTGGCGTTCACCTCTAAAGGCACAAATGAAAGCGAGCACGGTAGTATACGCATTGTCGGCTGGGCTGCATGGCTATGAAGCCAGAGCAGCGAAAGCCTTCCCGCAGGACCAGGACCGCGCAAGTATGTCGAACGCTGTTAGGATTCGTCGAAAAATTGTTCTTTTTGAATGTAATACGACAACTTCGCTTTGCCTTTTTCTTCTTATTTTACAAATGATTTCTTAATTTTTCTACTTCTTCGCATTTCACAGCATTGTTATGGATACTTACTACTAATCTTTATTAACATTTACTCATCCATCTAACATAAAAAAGCGACTGGTTATGCCAATCGCACTCTACAATCAAGGACGTATTTCTGATTTCGTAAGGTCCAATATTGACAGGTTTTGAGTACTTGCGCGGAAACGTGGCTTGGCGGCAAACACACCTCGTCCCACAGGGACAGACAACGGCGAGCCAGCTGTAGCTATGCGAGGTAAACCGAGGCAACTAACTTAAGTATCTGCGCAGCGAATTGTACAACGTTTATAACATTGCAAATTTACTCGAACGGCTTGTGACACGGCGCGTGTTGGGTCGGCAGGGAGCGAAAATACTACTGGCGTCGCACTTCGACCTGGAATATGTCCTGGGTCACAAGATTGCGTTTCTTTGCATCGCTAAGGGGTCGCCGCGGCCGCACATCACTTGGTTCAAGGACGGGGTCGAGATATTCGCTCATCACTACTTGCACGTGAGTACACTGTTCATTCAGCCGACAATTAGCGACGAACACGACAATGACAAAAAAGAAATTTCTCATCACAATTTTGCCACATCAACAAGGACCCGCTATTCAAACCCACGAGACGGTGACGTAACCTTAGGTGTCACAGATACCCAACACACCAATTAACCCACCGCTCCGCTCACGCAGATCCACGAGTGGCCGATCGGCGAGGACCGGGTGAAGTCCAAGATCGAGATCGACCCCGCGACGCAGATGGACGCCGGCGTGTACGAGTGCACCGCCGACAACATGTACTCCATCGACCGTCGCTCCTTCAAGACCGACTTCTCCATCGCCTTCGATTAGTATCACCTTCCACTCCCCCTTCTACTCGCCATACCCTCAGCTGCTTGTCATAACCAGCCAGTCTATGATTCAGTATATCTCTTCTTTATATGAATCAAAAGCAGTTAATCAACAGGAAAGTAGCTTCAAACAAGAGTTTTTCTGTTCAATCGTCTTTATTGAAAGATTTTACATGTTGGTTTTATATAGGGAAGAATTGTATGTGATTATTTGAAATGAGAGGCTTTGTAAGCGCGGGACAGTGAATGTACGTGAAACTATGGAGATAAGGCAGTAGGATTGTTGTATGAGGACAACTGTGTTTAGGAGATGCATCATGTTCAGCAAAACAACTGAAAATGTTCCATTACGATAGCAACGGCAGCTAAAATTTGTGTGTGTAGTTGCAGCAGAGAGGATATCAGAGGAAAAGACAGAAATTGCAGTGCGAGGATCAATGTAGGATGAGAGAGAAAGGAAGATCAGCGTAATGAAAATTGAAAACAGGAAATCGAAAAATCGCAACAAACTCCTGAGAGTTAGATATATAGAGTACAAAGACGCAGTGGCTGGTTAAATAGAGCACCCGAGAGTATGGACCAAAACTTTTTGTGTTCACTAACCGAACGGTAATAATAACTAATAATAAACAATAGATGTGAAGAAAATATTCATACGACAAAGTAACAATTTCTGTAAATCAGTCACATTGTTCTCTAGATTCTCTAGAACGTACTGTACGTACGGTGCAACGAGCTGTACGCAATTATTGCATCAATTCACGTGAACTAAATAAAAATCTTTTTTGGAAGAATGTATTTTTGAAATATTTAAAAGTCATCATTTAGATATTGTTATAAACTTTCATATTATTAGCTTCAGTGTGTGTATGCTGCGTACAGCTCGTCAGATCCCTCAGGGGAGACATAAGGTTTTAAAAACCGGTCGGTCACCCTGGGGTGATCAATTCGCCGCACCTTGCCCAAAGCGCACGTCTCGCAGAGCTTTTTAATAGCGAGCAAATTTTACATTTTCATAGTCCCGCAATGTAACAAGTACAGTTCGATCATACTGCGCGACGTGTACGGGTGTGAGAGTGATTACTTCAGTTTCAACTTTGAATTAGAACAACACAATTAACAGATTTAGAAATACAGAACCTCGATGACCCGTAAAAGATTGTCAACTTCGAATGTTCTGATGTATCACAACTGTATTCATGTTAAACGTTAATGTGTTAGATATTGTCGGCCTTTCGTTCTATTGTCTGCCTTTTTCCTTTGTAAATGATCTATTTAATACATTGAATATATGCATACTAGTTTTTTAGCTTTTGTCTTTTACTGAGTAATAAACTATCCATACATTTCGGTGTACTGTTATTATTTTAAACACACATATATTACTTACATGTTGTTGCAAAGGAATTCGTAGGAATAGGATAGGGACGATAGTTAGAGGCATTTTTGAATTTATGTATCGCACCCAGTAACATATGGTCTTAACCCTCTCAATATGAGAGGAGACCCATATTCCAACAGTGGAATGACAAATGGGTCGATTATTATTTTATTTTTTTAATTTATTACCCAGTAACATATAGAGGCTTTGTAAAAATTAAAATATATTAGTGATTACAGCATTAATCTAAACTAAGGCGGGGAGGTAGGCTCCCAGTGCTCTCTGCCTACCCCGCAACAGACAGCGCGATGATATAAGAATAATGTATTATCAGGTGATGGGAATAGTACATCACTGAGAGCTGAAATTAGACGACATTAACACATTTGAACAGATTTGAGGAAAATTTTAGCAACATATGAACGAGGGGGTAAATGTTTATGGACGCCAGCAGACCGCCAGGCCACGTGGTCCGTCTGAAGTTTCAATTAGCCAATCAAACCCTTAAACCGATTGTGTTAGTCAATCTTTTTGAAGACAGCGCCGGCAATGAAGGAGGTCACGAGCAACTAACTAGAACATTTTATGTAATCGAACAACCCCTAACTAAAGTATGAAGTAAAGCATTATAAATAAATAAAATTTCAATGCCAACACAGGCCGCAACGGCAGCTAGTTAATTGTATCACCGGTCTACCTAGGCCCTACTGTCAGTTTGTCTGCACAACTTATTGAAGTTTCCGCAGTCGGCCTGCGTGTGCGAGCGAAGAAACAAGACATATCTATATTTGTAGAGATTATTGGCACTAGGTTCTCACTGCGTACCCTATAAGAGATGTGGCGTGATGGCACAATAATATTAATAACGGTTATGAACATATGTTAGTATGTATTCTGTTGTTAAAACAAATCAAAGCAACAAAACAATTGATAATTAATTAGCAATAGTAACAGAGAATAGTACCTTCGTAGCAAGTGATAAATCGGCTCATTAATAGTGTATTTCAAAATTACGCTCCAACCAGCCTGCAGAATGGAGGCAAAGTTGAACACGCTGTATGTTAAATAAAATAGAAAGCCACGTGTTAATCTCCGTGCGTACGATTTTGTTCCACGAGCAAACTTACTTTCTAGTGTACTCCCTCAAACGCGTCGAAAATTTTATACCTTTACAATCTATCACTGTAATATTATTTAGGACAAGAATGAATAAGCACTCTACATGAAAGCTTGCTAATACAGTTTCACTAGACGCTTACCGCCAACTGAAGTTGTAGTTAAAAGCTGCTGTTTAAATAATACTTATCATCATGCCAGGTACTTTACGGGTTAGGCAGAGGGGTTAGGCAATAAATTTCTACCCTCACAGAGGTGCCGTGCTTTTTACCAGTTCATAATAACAATATAACGGGCGATACTCACTTGATGAGCCTGTAGACGATGTCCATATAGTCGCTGGAGCGGGCGTAGAAGCCGGCGGCGTTGACGGCACCCCAGAAGTTGGACCAGGCCTGTCCGGGGCGCACCAGCAGCGGCGCCACCACGTCGTAGCCGGTGGCCAGCAGGTGCCGCAGGGTGCCCGTCTCCACCCGCGAGACGCTGTCGATGGAGAACAGGTAGTCGCACGCGCTGTTCGCGCAACGCTCCCTGTAAATGTAACGCACACGTTCATCACCCTTCCAACGTCCAACACGCGACCGGTGGGATGACGATCTGGGAAAGGCTGCAGGCAGATGCTGGATGCGACAAGCCGAAGACAGGGCGCGATGGCGCTCATTGGGGGAGGCCTATGCCCAGCAGTGGACTGAGATAGGCTGATGATGTGTGTATGTGTGTGTGACCACACGCGACATGTGGTTAACGGCAGTACGGGGTACAGACTGATCGAGGTGTTAGTCTTCGACATGAGATCCTTAATAATGTTCAATCGTTTGTCTCAATAGCCTAACCAACTGACTGCCTCGTTGGTCGAGCAGTTGCAAGCGCAACGAGAGTTGCTGATGAACAAGTTGCTGATCGAGAAGTCCTGGGTTCAAATCCCGGGTGGGGTACTATTGGATTTTTCTAATATAGAATTTCTACTAGTGACTCGGAGTCTAAGTCAGTTCCCGGTGTATGGCAATAGGCTCTCCACCTATTCCATGGGACTTAAACGTAACTGGTGAAACGTGGGAGTGTAGCACACCGTCTGCCTACCCTTCGGGGATTACAGGCGTGATGTTACGTGTAGCCTAACCAACGGATTGACATTCATTTAAAAACTTACTTAGCAATAGTTCGTGCTTCCGCCTCCGATATGAAATCCGTGGGTTTGATGCGCTTGGCGGTGGCATACTCCTTGCTGTACGCGTTAAAGAACTCCTCCACCTCGGCCTCATGGTACTCCACGTTGTTACGCAGCAGCAGGTGGATCTTGCCCCTGGGGTAGTCCACGTACAACAGCTGCTGCAGGAACTCCTCCAGGAACGGCGTCGGCTGCTCTATGAACACCGCCATCAGCACCGTCGGCAGCGCGTCCTCCTGAAACAGGACAATAAATATATACAGCGACATACAGTATGCAGCCAACATCAGCCTCCCACACGAACAGTCCAAGTCATAAAAAAGTGGTGTACACCTCTATACAAAAAATTTACATTGCCATTGACTCTGAATTTGTCACTAGCTGTAAAATTTTAATCTCTTGTGATTACAAACAAACAAAAATAAAAATAAACAAAAACACAGTGACGCTATCAGTCGAAGTTTCATAACGTACATAAAGCCATTAACATTTGATTGTAACATGTCAGTCGTCTGATTGAGAATTAAAATTATTTAAATTAGATTATAATATAATAAGCTTAAACATTATTAGACACTGCTACTACGAAAAACTGCCACAAAATTAAAGCCCATTTGAAAGGGAGTTGCCTATTTCTAAATGCAGTAATGTCATCTGTTCATCATTTCTGGAGCCGCCATTTATTAACAATCTGTTCCAACACGGTGTCAGCTTGTGGACACGTACCATGGTACGCAAATTCTTCACGAGTTCACAAATTCAATGATATTTATATTTACATAAAACTCATGTTTTTATTCAATTACAATGAAAAAGTCACCGATGATCATAATATTGTAACTATTGATATTATTTTTAAAGAACGCGTGTAAGGACGGTCTGGTTACAGTATTACATTATGTCACAATTAACACGAGTCATCCACTGACACATTCTTGCTCAAATATATTATTGAGATATATATTGACTGTCAGGATGGTAATAAATTTAAAGGCAACATATTTTTAGGGTACGGTGCTATTAAAAAGACTACTTTTTAATTATCACAAATTTAAAATAGCCAATTTTCAAAGAAATTAACTATTAACCTTGAGTTCTATCCTCTTCTCCTCGCACACAGCGCAGCCCTCCTTGACGGACCAGGCCTTGGCGAGGTAGTTGCCGAGGTGGTTGAGGGTGAGCTTGGAGGGCCCGTTGCCGTGCAGCACCAGCGGCCGCTGCTTCGTCACCACGTTCTCCACGTACGGCCAGTCCTCCGTTGTGTTCGTCTTCAATTCCACGTCCGCTGATAATTTAGTTTCGTTTAATACAACATAACATCACGTCTGTATTTTACCGAAGAGGTAGGCACAGGAATGTAATATATTCTCACGATTCACATGTTATGTAATTAGTTCCACCACAGAATAGGGATCAAGCCTTGCCACAAATCGGGCACAAATCAGGTCTATGAACTGCTACTGGAAACCTCAAGTGAGAAAAACTTAAAAGCACCTGTCACGGGACTCGAACCCTGGAAATCGCGCTCAGCAATCTCGCTTGTAATAACTGAATCATTGAGGTAATCAATGAAACAATACTATCGATGTAGGCGTATGTCGCGGACTGGTTGAGTCAGCCGTTCAGGACGGCTACCCTCTTCACACAACGACGCCATAACACCACAAGCCAACTTTTGATGTGGCTGTTTTATATTTGCGAGTTATTCCGTCGTGAAAACAATCATCAAGAACGGAGTACATTATCCGCCTTTTTATTCTCTGCATTTACATATAAATAAATATTTTTGTCCGGACTCCACTTACTCATTAAAGAAAAAATTGTGCTAACAGACAGACGGACAGACGCGGCTTTGCTACTTTGTTTAACATTAACCGAGATGATAAGGAGGTCGTCTCTAACCAGATAGTTTTATCTAAGAACTGCGGTTATTATTAAATACATTTTTTATAAAAAATATGCCTCAGCTATCTTTCGGACATGATAACGAAACGTGCTCTTTGACCGCCGACTTTCGCACACTGCGTCACTAGATGGCGCTGTACGCCATTCTGTCCTATTAATTATTGTAAATTAGAAAGAAAACAATCGCTTTTTCTATGTTTGTTCCAGATATAAGAATACTTAGAATACTTCTTTAATGTTGTTCCCGATACTGTTCCACTGTCGGATATGGAACTCTTCTCAAAATAAGAGAGTTAATAAGGGTTTCTTGAATTAATCAATACTTAAAAGCGTTTAAAGTCGCGCTTTTCCGCTAGCATGCTATTCGAATCAATGATCGACAAATAATTGATGAATGTAGAATGAGGATATCAGGTCCGCAAGGAAGATATATTTGGCACTCGTTACTCTTTGCCCACCCCATAAGGAACCTGACGTGATGACATATTTCGATTATTATATTAAAATAGCATACTACTTGGTAATAGCAGATACAAGATATAAAATAATTCGCTAAAGAGGACTCTGAGGATTTCGGAAATGCGACGTACATTATATATTAATTCAGCTTTTTACCTTTCTTATCGGCTTCAGTGACTTGTCATTGGATGCATAGAATTAAAAATTGAGGGTCATTAATACAGAAAATAAATAGTGCACACACACATACAGCGCACATCGATAGTTTGCCTTGAACCAAACATCGACCATGCGCCGTTTACATTCTCGAGGCGAGCGACACAGATTAAATTAATTGAGATCGACAGACTGACAAACAATAAACGTGACTTTTGATTAGAACGTAACAAGAGCGGTGAATGTGTAGAAATATTCAGTTCGGAGAGGTCTGTGAACTCCAGCGGAGTGAGTCAGGCTGACGACGACGTTGATGATACTCCAATTATTATTACGCATAATAACAGTGAGTTTGAACACTTCTCGTGTTCGTAACTCGACTGTAATTCATTGAAATTTCCACTTTCAACATTATTAACGCTCATGTCTCATATACTTCTGTAATTTGTACTCCATCCAGTTCACTTAAAGTTGTCGCAGTGAGCATTAGTCATGGATGTTCATTTAATATATTTCTTACACATATTATACAAAAATTCAGCTCTCTTCGTTGCTTATCTGTATACACTTTAACTATGTCAAATCTCATAACTTTCTCTTACTCTCTTACTCAAAGCTTTCAACAGTACAAAATTTCAAAAGGGTACAGATATTTCTCTTTACGTGTACAAGGAGATAATATTTTAGAACAGTTCCTACAGTAGCGTCCCATCTGGCACCCGAGTGGACTTATACTATGGTGACCGGATTCAGAACAAGCTCACGTACAAGTGTATATTCTGGGCGGGAATTGAACCCATCTAACTCGGCTTAGCAGACGGGCCCACAAGCCACTGCGCCAACATGACGGTAGCATGAGCATCACTTGCACTAGGCTCTATAAGCCTGGTCAAGTGATAGTCCTGCAGACACCCGACAACTGATTAGCATCGCGTTCGAATGAGGTGGATGCTACGGCTGCTGATGCAGTCGTCATCAACTCGAGGGTAGAGAACAGGATTGAACGTGGGACACCGAGCCGCTGTGTTACATCTTGCATACGTTTTATCAAAAACACTTACAGAGTGCACCGTTTAGGTTCTGGAAAATAGCGGACTCGTGATCCAGGGCGAGCTTGAGATTCTCCCGGATGTCCTTGTCCAGGTATATCTTGGTGTAGTACAGCTGGTCGTCCTCCTTGTCGCTCACCGACTTCTGGTTCACTATCTCGTGCAGCTCTGGCAGGTAGCCTGCACGCGGAGAGAACAAAAATATGATTTCATTATCAACAATAAATCAAAAGCAGATCTCTCATATACTTCAATTAAAAATTAAAGTTGACAAGTGTGAATGTATGCCTAAATTATAATTGCTTTTAATACGAATAGGTACTTTATTTTTTATAGGAAAGGGACATTATAGTCGGCGTACTTCGCCTGATACTTAGATACATTATATAGCTAGATATGTCCGTCCAGACAGGAATCAACAGGCTATTACCACAACGTTCTGGTCGATATACCTATGGTGCAGACTCTGGCGGGCAAAGAGTGGGACCACTGCCGGCATCTGTGTTAACATAACTTAGTACTTCTCAAGATAAGAGTCGATAGGGTTTTTCTAGAGATGCCTGGCCTATTTTAGGTTAAATCTGCGCTCTCCATCAGGCGGGGTCGCGAGAAAACGCTCGTCTATCATATTATAATAATAGAAATAAGCCAACTTGAAAATATGGCCACTTTTAGTGTAGTACAATGTAGAAAGATCTCGAACGTTCTAACATAAGCAACGGTGACACCTAACAGTGTTGCAATGAATTATTTATATTTATATATAAAACAAGCAACAATGGCCGCCTGAACTAATAACACCATTGAGACAATAATGTCACAATGATTACGCCGTGGCCGCGAGTTTATAAACGGTTGCCAGTACAGTTTAAATAATGATAGTTGTAACATAACATTACATACATCAATGCGTTATACTGTCGTTATGTATGTAACAATATAGACGCACTAAATGAATTGGGCCAAGTTGAGACTAAATCTATTAATTACTTATTGATGATTTTTTACGTTTACTGAAAGACATAACATTGAGTGGGAAGTTCGACATGCTTTGCGATTGTCAATCGTTTCACCTCAAGTCTTTAAGAGAACGTACGTGTCACGTGGGCGGGTAAGAGTAATATGGAACTATCTGCTATAATGATAAGTGAGTAGGTAATCACAAAGGGCGCTGGAGCAATCCGAGTACAGCAGTAAAACTATAGCAAGACTGCTATAGCAAGACTAGTGGTGAGACACCACTAGTATAAATTTACCTTGAGTTAGAAAGAGCTTCGAACAACTGTTAGTCTATATCTATTAGATTGACTCACCTATGAATCCGCCTGAATTCAAGTAGGGGTTGGGAACCTCGGCCTTGGGGTATTGATTGGCGAGCTTCGCGTCGGGCCAGCAGAACTGCTCGGCCGCGAACAGAACCCGCGCCCCCGTCTCTTTGAACTTGGCCACGATCTCCGCCGCGCCCGCCAGGAACAACACGTCGTAGCTACAAGTGTATAATCAAATAGCTTAGATCAAATGGTAATCGGAACTAAGGACAAATAATAATGTGCAAAAAGTACTAAGAATGTGTACTGATATATAGCAATTCCTTTGGAAATTCCTTTGGAATTATATTAAAAATAATTCCCTTTGGAAATTATAATAAAAATAACCTGTATCATAAACCGCAGATTGACTAACAGTCCTTAACGAAAGTCATCTTTATTTTCCGACGAGTTTTGAATGATAAGTCGTAGAACATGACAACACTGAACGGACCAGGAGACAAGAACACGCCTAAACGCCTAACTATCCATCAGTTACGGTCTTAACGAGCCTCTTACGTCTCTTCTACTTCCACCACGGTACTCTCAGACCCTCGTCCAGAAGAAGTACTCTACACCTAATCGTTAAAGTTGACAGTGATATGATCGCGACATGGAATAACGACGATTGGGCAACAAGTTTTACTAACTAACTTGTACTAACACAAACTACTAACATGTAAAAACAGTGAATGAACGTAGAACTATTTATTGAGTGCGATGAGAGAGACCTAGTCAATAGGTAATTCGATTCTAGATATTCTCGTTTATTATCTATCGACAATCGAATCAATTAGCGACGGAAGGTTTCAGCAAACGTGTTTTTGAACGTATTTCTCTCGTATTAAATGAATGTATTAAAAGTAACTAAATGTAGATGAAATGTTAGAGGATAATGTAAAGCTAGCCAGCGACTGCAGGAAAATTGTGCAGACGCAAATATTAGCTCGGCACTTGCGAGAATTGCGCTGCCCCTCCCCCCACCTGCCTCCGCCTACCGGCGCCGGCCGCTCTCGCCTCCGACGCGTCCGCAGCTCGCTGTTACGTCATGATAGTGCGGTGTCAAGTTAACTCCTGCGAGTTTTTGGCACTATGAAGCAGTGTCGCCGGGCGCATTACTGAGGGTCACATTTCTAAATAAATACGACACCACGAATTCCAACGCCATACTTAATATAGACACTGTATTAATTCAACGATTCAATCTGTAATAATAAACGGTCTAGTGTATAGTGGCCCTAATTGCGAATCGGTTGTGGATTCGATTCTCAGTTAGGGCAAACATTTGCGAAAAATTTCGATATAAGTATGAAGTTTGTTATGTATTTTTTCTGCAATTATGTATGTATGACACATGTTTCACCCGATGGTAAGGGGTCACAGTCGCCTAGATGATCATATGCAAATCAGAAAAGATACTAATGTATGTCCTGAAGAATTTGTATGTATGTAGAACATTGCACAACAAGTCACACACCTGTCAGTGAAGAGCACGATCTGGTCCCTGTCTTCGCTCTTCATCATCTCATTTAGCTTGTTTTTCAGAAGGTTGATCTTCTGTCCCCCGCCCGCGTACTTCATGTTGCCACCGGTCCACTTCTCGCCGCGGCCCAGCACCTCCACGTCGATGTCGTACACCTTGGCCGAGCGGAGGTAGCGCTCCAGGCCATTGTTGTCGTCCGTGGCCACAGTCAGCACCGTTAACTCATCTGGAATTCACCGATGTTGGCATATCTTTAATATAATAAAGCTTTCATTTGAATTTCTAGAGATTTTTACAAACGATGCGTCCTAGAGATTTAGATGGCCCTATGTGAAATGACCCCATAGAAATTCTTTAACCTTACAGACCCGATTTTAACTATAAATGTTGATGACCCCGTGAAAAGGAACATTAAACAACAGTCAAACATTTTCACATAGATATATATCAATGAGTGTGACAATAGTGCCGCAAGTGGTAAAAAGGTACTACCGTTTATCATTGATATACAGTATTAATGAAAGACAAGTGTATTGACCCAAATTGAATATTGTCACGTATAAACCACTTTTAAACTCCAAATTATAAACAGCTAACATTGTTGAACACTATCAATTAAACCACAGCAATAAATTTGACTTACAATATTTGTGCTATGATACCTTGACTGCACTTAACTGTACCTGTCTACTGAACTAGACTGCACTCAATTGTACCTGTGTACTCCACTAACCTTGAGGATCCAATACTTATAATATTACGAGTAATTTATTCGTAAATGGAGATTTCAACTATTCAAATTTAAGTAATAAATAAAATAGAGCAGTTTGAAAAATTTCAAATCAGTTTTATTGACCATTATTACTTGTGAGTGGAACACAACTCAAACAAGAGCCATTGCACTCATTAGCAAGCACATTGGATGAGTCACAGTTTATAACAACATTTCCAGAAGTAGCACACAAACAAATCTATTCATTCAGTACAATGTGTATGACAGACATACTGTTGGGCTCATACAAATCACCAAAGCCACTGTCATATAGTGTATGATCATAATGTATATGATTATACGAAAAAGAAAATATAAAATATTGTCTTGATTTAGGAATTTTGTTCAATATTAAACAGATATTTGAAGAATTCTTATCTTCACTGTAGTATTTCTTTTAATAACTTATTAGCCCGCTTCCCCACACAAAGGCAGCCAGTTCATTGTCCGTCACTGACATACAAAAAGTAATAAAACATTGTATACATTAAAAATTGAGTGTTCTATAGGTGAAGAATTGTTGTTAACTACGCTACAGTTCTAGAGCGTTTATCAAGATAACAGTTTCAGAAGCTATTTGTTTCCGTCCATTATCTTTGTTTAAAATGTAGAGTGATACTTTTATATCATTAGTACGATTAATATAAAAAGACACAGTTGCTTATTGAGGACATTAGATTGTGTAGCTCTCATAAGTTGCTAGTAATGGTACATCACGAGTTTAAGTTTATTCCCCTTATGGCTTATCCAGAGATACATGGCAATTAGTGCTCAGTGCCTGCCTTATCTGCGAGCTGGTATATCAATAGAATAACAATAATAATAATAACTATTTATTGAGGACAGGGTGCAATGGCACTCGTTGGGGGAGGCCTATGTTCAGCAGTGCACTGAGATACACTGACGATGGTGATGATTATAAGGATGATGATGTTTACCAGAAACTGATAAATTTATAATATTGTCAAATTGGTGTTAAGATTTGTTTTTGATATAGTTAAATTTACATGTGATGTTTCCATACTGTTGAAGAATGATTAATAAGCTTTAGAGATAGGTACTTATCTCTATATACATATGTGTACTAACTAGTCTAACTTGAATTACTTGTTATAAGTAATTCTATGAAAGTAAATGTTTCCTATAAGATATGCAAATCTCATGACAAGCTTTTGTGTCATATAAAAAAAATTGTGTAGTACATGTACTAAATTGATTGTTTTGATTTAATTTAAAATTTTTTCTTTTCTTTTCAGGGCAATTAAATAATAGCTTGTTTTTTGAACAATAATTTTACCATTTATTCTTAATTCTAACATATGAATATAAGAAATTGAATACAGCATGAAGGTGTGCTTCATGCTATAGTAACCCTACTATTCACAGGGATGGTCAGAATGTGGTGTTGTAAAGAAGATACAGTGAATATTAAGGTATTTAAAAAAATATGTTGGAGTCAATTCATTAAATCAGAATCGAGTGGTGGTGAGCAGTTCAGTTCAAATAGGAATATTGGGTCTTAGGACTTTAAAGAAATGTTAATATCAATGTAAAAGACAATATAAGATACTGTATCCAAAAGCCCCCTTGTCCAATCCTGTTCATGACAGGCAGGAGGGAGTGAGGCAATCAAATTGTCACCGACTGCTCTTTTCCACACATTCACTTGCTGCTAATCTAATAGAACATTTGACGCTCACCACCTATCATGTCACATTATCATTTTATCATGAAACAAAATATGTGTTTTATTAAATATACAGGTATGAGGAAATGATCCTTTTTACATATAAGTTAAAATAAATTTGGAAAAACAAAGGCAATGCTTCGCAAGAAGCCAAAGTTTTCGATTTAATTAAGATTCAATTAGTTATTTTTATTATCTACTGATTAGTGTTGTGTTTATGCTCAGCTGTAATGTTAAATTTAAATAATGATATATTATAAATGATTTTATTTTCTTAGTGGAAAACAAGTTTTATTACAATCTTAGTTTCATAACCTTGATTAGCAACCACGAAGCGGCCGGGAAGTTGCGGCTGCAGCCAAACATACACGTCTACACTATAAGTCGATTCCGAAAAGCTTTTATTACAATATGCATATAGTTAGAAAAAATGGGTTTCGCCAGCGAAAAAGTTAGTTACCTTGTGCCCGAGCGCAGTTCACGATAACTAGGCAGCAAAACAGTAAAATCTTCATCCTTCTAGAATTTTCAGGGGCGGACATCGCGCGCGGTCGACGTGCGGACTCCAGTGAATCCAGATGTCGTTAAATTTATAGCCGAATTACACACGCACAGAAGCGCCAGCGTTTTATACTGTTCTACATTCGTTCCCGCTTCCGAACTGATAAAATTTAGTACGTCACGACTGATAAAGCCCGCTTCCTCCCGCGTTTCCCGCGAAGCGCGTTCCGAAGTCTACCAAATATTTACTGGCGTATGAGAGCGGCCGGCTCGTTCTGAGACGTCCCGCGAGCCCGCATACGGTCTAATAGTGAACTAGGCAGCTACTAAATGGCTCGCGACGCTTACTGCATTGTTTTGACCAGTTCAATAACCAGACGTAATGTAAACATTAAGCCGCAGCCACTTTAACATGTTGATTTAACTGCGGTAATGTTACTATAATTTGTGTATACTGATGTATTTACTTTTGTATTTCATTCGCCATAATCATATTACCAGAAATAAAAAGAGCTTTATGCCGAATAACTTTAAGTCTGGTACAGTAACTTAATTCCTTGCCGTATCTAATCACTGTCAAACTTTTAAAAGTGTCAGAATTGTCAAACTAATAAAAGTCAAACTAGGGCTCCAAACACCTGATCTTATTTGACATTATGCCTACTTAAAATAATGATTATTACTACATAACGTATGTTTTGCCATACTAATTTGAAATATAATTATTAGGTTAAATCGCAATTATATTATTGTCGCTATATTTATTTTACCCTCCATTAATTTCTTTCGTTCCCAATTTCTATACTGCTCTGCTGCGCTAATTTCCCCCAGTTTGAATTTCTCAATTATTAAAGCTGCTGAGTAATGTTACCAAAGCAGACTATGGTACAGCATAAAAGATTGGGATTTATGGGATGATCCAGGAGTATTTATATTTCAGTACATTTAAACTTATATTTTCCTCACCAGTCTGTGCTAAAGTGATAATTTAACACTTTGTGCCTATTCATTGTGGGATGACGATTTGCGAAAGGCTGCAGGCAGATGCTAGATGCGACAAGCCGAAGACAGGGCGCGATGCCGCTCATTGGGAAGGTCTATGTCCAGCAGTGGACTGAGATAGCCATTTGGAGAAAAAATATACTGGTAACATTTAATTTTTTTTCATATTAACTAGCATTATCAGTCCGCTCCATTCAGAACCTTTAACCGAAATTTTTAGAAATTATATTTTTGATTACACAAAAGATGCGTGTAAACAAAAGTTTACCACCTCCGCGCTGTCGCGGTCTGTACAGTCACGTACGAATTAATAAAATTTAAATATAGACTTGACACTGTTCTAAGTTTAAATTTTCTTTACCATCAGTTTATAACATCCGCTGCATTAGGCCGCAATATAGTAAGTATAAAATTTACCTATTTGTTCCACGCGTATTCTAATTGTCTGTTACCTAATGGTCAGATATGTATAATTATAGGTGTAAGATAAGTCAGATATTTTGAGTAAAAATTTCTGACATCAAGGATATCAAATCTACTCGTAAACAATTCAGATCTTGATTAGACGTAAATAAAGTAAACTTCCATCTTATTTTATTTAATTTTATAACAATTATAGGTTAATTGAAAGCCAATTTAAAAGCTTCAATTAAAGAATTGTTAAAAATAAAGAAATGTATAATTATTAAGTAGTAGATAACAATAATATTAAATAAATTTACTTAAAGGTGGTAGGTAAATCGTAGTATTCTATTCGAATTCTACTTCTTATCTGTAAAAACCGGTGAAAAATATTTCTGTTTCTTTTGTCTGACTGCTGAAATTTCGGTATCAATTTATCGTAAAAAAACAGTAGTCGCGTAACAATAAATGGTAATAAACACGTTTATTTATTAATAGAATTTACTTATTTGTATCTATTAAAATGCTTTCTGTCAAATTATTCTTATTTTTATACGCTTTATATTAGCTTCGGTCGTATGTATGTATGTATGTATGTAACGGAATCTTTGAGCTCAATTTTCACCGGTTTCTAGAAATCTGATCAATTTGAAATTTAGCACACGTGTCAAGCACCAATGACAATGCAAAAAAAAAAAAAAACAAAGCAAACTAAAAACTAGAAAATAAATAATAGTTTAAAACACTAAAAAATACGCTTTTATTGCTAATCAAACTAAAAACTAGAAAATAAGTTGATTAGCAATAAAAGCGTAATTTTTAGTTTTTTTAAACTATTATTTATTTAGAGTTTATTTTTTATGGTATTCAATGATGCAACTAACGATTAATTCTAAAGGGACATCGGTTGAACCCTACTTATTTGTCATTTAAATTTTTTTTCAGTCGTATTCGATGATTTCCTTCGCTCATATCTGAATACATTCCAAAGAAAGTCTTTGGATACTGACCAGTTTAAGTCGTATCTCCTGAATTACTTCAAGGATAATGATGAATTACAGAATGTGGACTGGAGCACTTGGCTATACAAGGCTGGAATGCCTCCTGTAATTCCTCCGTAAGTATGTTAGTGTATATTGAAATATTATAATGTGTTCCCGTGCATTCTCAACTGAACGTTTTAAAGATTTCAGTAGTAAAAACCAATTTACTTATTCCTACATGATAACATTTTTATTTGTAAATAATGTTTTTCAAACTATTCTAAAATAGTTGTGTAGAAGTTAAAAGTTCCACCAAATGTGTTACATTGTATATAGGTTATAAAATTTATATGAAATAAAAAATTGTCGAACACTTGCTATAATATCTATATAATAAACGGATTGTCCAATTAGAAGACAACACAAGCAATTCAAAAGCAATGATTGTTTTGTTCATTATGTGGTCCTTTGTCACGTCAGGTCACCTGAACAGATATCCTCGAATCTATTTTCAGCGTTGTAAATTTTTAGAGCTGTCACATGAGTACATATCATTACTTTTAATACGTCTTAATAAGTAGACATAACATTTTTTCAACGTATTTGCAGGTATGACACAACAATGACGAAGGCAGTAACAGCGCTGCTAGCAGACATCGTTCGAGAGGACCACGAGTTCAGTTATGAGGACGTCAAATCATTTACGCCACACCAATTGATAAATTTGTTACAAGAACTCATTGACAAGGAACCATTGCCATTAAACAGACTGAGGAGTCTCGCAGTGGCGTACAATCTACCAAGCAACAAGAACAGCGAGTTAAAGTACCGGTGGTTAAGACTGTGCATCAGAAGCAAGGATGATACTAAATTACAGGATGTGTTCACGTTTATTAATTCTCAAGGCCGAATGAAGTACGTGAGGCCCATTTATAGGGATCTGTACGCTTGGGAGGACGTGAGAAAACAAGCAATCGACAATTTCCTCACGAACGAGCCGTACATGATGCACGTATCTGCGTACACGTTACGTAAAGATTTACATCTTAGTGAATAATGAATTTGGAAATTTTTAAATATTTCTACGCCTTGCTATTATTTGTACTGTATTTTTGTTATCGCATTTCGTCTGTATTCAAATATTCGTAAAGGATTATATAATTTTTTATATTTTTATGTTTACATCCAACGAATTACTAAATGTATTAATAAAGTATATAAATTCAAGACTTGATTTTAATGTAATTCAATCTGCTCCAACCGCATTATACAAATACGAAATATTTCGTTTTTAAAGTGTTTATTACTGTCAAATGTACATTGTTACTACACATTCATGAATATAGAAAAAGCAAAAGAAATCATCTAAAACTGTAACAGGTGGAAGTTCTTAGTCCCTGCCTTCCTCTAAGAAAAGTAGCCGTGACAATATATATGTATGTACATGTGTATTATTTATCATCCATCTTTTCGCCTATTCACCAATCTGGATTAGGGAGCACACTTATTTCAAAACCGTAAAACAAAGAAATATCGTCACTCACAGTCAGTCCGTTTCGGAATAGGCGGAAGACTGAATGTCTGAGTGAGTGAATGAAAAATCTTAATCTGATTTCGGAGCCTGCTAACACCCCATCAGGACGTATTTACTCACACCAATTAAGATTTTATTAGACCTTATATCGATTGATCGATTTGTTACATAGCTTTTATTTTGATGACATTACTATTTAATATATTGTTAGGGATAATGAAGCCGGCGGCGGCGCGTCCCAGCTGCGCGACGCGGTGACGTCACATCGCGTGAGGGATCGAGCGCTTGCG
>DWME01002121.1:0-21930 GCA_018244795.1 Parelbella ahira ahira | reverse complement strand
GGGAGGTCCTGGGTTCAAATCCCGGGTCGGGTGCTATTGGATTTTTCTATTTTAGAATTTCTAGTAGTGACTCGAAGTCTGGATTTGTGCCCGGTGTATGCCAATAGGCTCACCACCTATTCCATGGGACTTAAACGTATCTGGTGTAACGTGGGAGAGTATTACACTCCTCTGCCTACCCCTTCGAGGATTACAGGCGTTTTTAAAACTTAGAAAGTCTTAATTATGTGTAAAAATTCTAAAATTTAAGATGTTAGATTCTCATCATTTGCATTTATTAACATACTGTTAATATCGATTTTTTTTTTAATTTTTAAGCTTTGTTATATCTACTAAAGGGCCGCAAGTTATATGATGCAATAATTAGGTTGCAAAATCGAATTCTCATATTTATGCCTATTTCCCATAGTGGAAGGCAAAGTATAAGTAGATATTTCTACCTGCTCTGTCCCCGACAGACATTTTTCGACAGAATTATTTTTCAGATTATTAAACAAAAGCAAATTCTCGTATATCATGGGCTTACCATATTTGAAAAAAATTTATATAGATATACCTAATCTTAATTTTTTTTTGAGAGTAATAAATAGATGCTATCTACGAGAACTAGCTTAGAACTTTTCCTTGACAGTAGGTACCTAAATTATCTCGCTGCATATTAGCTAACATGTTCTATCAAAATGCTCTTCTAACCTTAAGTTAGCAATGCAAGCGCACAAGAACAATGCAGACAAATTTCAATCTTCGATATTGCAGTAGTCACTTCATTTCCATTGGCATAAGAAGTTTCATGTAAGTCCGTTGTATACAAAACTGGGTATTCGGTGGTTAGCGGTTACATCAAACGATTTATTGCCGTAGCTGCCGAGACAATCAGTTCACGTGTGCGTCTGGCCACTGCATATCGCTGCATTGGCGCTGCGATAAGGAAGCCGACTGCGCTGACAACTCTGATGAATCCGAATGTCGTAAGTCGCTCTTTCAAATGTATTTTTTTTCCCGATTGATACAATCTGCATATTTTTATTACAACCGTGAATAGGCTCATTGTAGGAAAGCATGCTAAATCCCAGTATATATTAGGCTTACAATAAAGTAAGATTGTGGGCAAGCGCGAGTCTATTGCTTTTAAAATAAATTTTATTCAGCAGATTTACACTTTCAAAAGTATTTAAACTCTTGACTTAGTATCATCAATAAAATTTAATACATCATTATATGACACACAACATGTTAAAATCATATTATACTTCTGTAATTATAAACGAAACATAGCGAAATAAAAATGACAGGGATTAAAGATTTTTCTTTTTTAATTCCATCGAACAGCCATTGAGCTCTTACAATGCGGTGAAAACGAATTCCAATGCAACAATCACCACTGCATTCGTAAAGATTTCCAATGCGATGCTGATAACGATTGCGGCGACTGGACAGACGAAGACTCCTGCCCTATACTGCCTTCGAGTTGCATTGCAGGAGAGTATAAGTAAGTGGTATACTTATTGCGCTTTTAATTTAAACGTTTTTTCCAAGTTCAAGTTTTTTTCAAATGTTTACAAAATGGGGTTCTTGGATTGACATGATTCTAACAATGTGCTGATTTCTTTAATAGGTGTCCCGATGGAACTTGTATACCACAACGTTGGAAATGTGATGGGGACAGAGATTGCAAAAATGCTGAAGATGAGTTAAATTGCGAACCCCATGGCATGAGGAATTGTAGTTCTGATGAATTCACCTGCACAGATAGACATTGTATCATGGTATGTTACCTTAAATATGGACACATTTTTTCGAAAAGGATGTACTTCTCAATTTATATCATTAAGGATTGATAACATTAATTAAATTTTCTCTAATAATATTAGTATCAGGCGTATAACTGCAAATTTGCGCTTCACTAGTATCATTCTTGTGTTACAGAAAACATGGCTTTGCGACGGTAATCGTGATTGCACAAACGGCGAAGACGAAACGGATTGCCATGTAATTTGTGAAGTAGACCAGTACATGTGCAAACCAGTACTAAATACAGCGTTCAAAAGCTGCGTGGGCAGGAAACATGTGTGTGACGGGATGAAGGACTGCCCTCTAGGAGATGATGAAGAGAAATGCCCAATTCGTAGATCGTGTAATAATGATGACAAATGCGAAAGAATTTGCATTACAACCTATGATGGCAAACCGGCTTGTGATTGTCCCTTGGGATATTTGCTAGCTGAGGATGGAATTAAGTAAGTGAAATTTTATTACAATAGGTAAACTATTATAAGCTTGAGTAAAAGACATAAAAAAGTACTTTGAGAAAATTACATATTTATAGAAAAAAGTCTTTCATATTAATTGGTTTTCCAATACTTTTTATGTATGTATGCTAACTTTGTTGCAAATCCTGAATTTTAATGACATCAAAAGCTAAGTATTTTTCTAAAGTTATTAGCACAAATTGTAAACTTTTACAAAGTGAATAAGTTGTCTATGTATTGCAAGGAATTTGAAATGACAGTAAGAGTATTAAGACAAGACCCCGTTACAGTTGCCACGACATCGACGAATGCATGTACGAGCAGGACCCAGTGTGCTCGCAGACGTGCTCTAACACCGTCGGCAGCTTCAAGTGTGGCTGCATGACTGGATACGACCTGCGACCGGACCGAAGATCCTGCAAGGCTATCGGAAACTCTGCTATGCTTATGTTTGCTACTAGCATTGAAATTCGACAGGTTTGTAATGCATATTAGATTATTTATAAATCAATGCGTTGTAATAGTGAATTTGTAGCGTTTGGTAATGAATTATAAAACTTATTATTAGGTATCACTTACTGGAAAAAATTATTCGTCAGTGGTGAAGGGATTACACAATGCTGTAGCATTGGATTATCACTACCAGAAAAACCTTGTATTTTGGACTGAAAACAACATGAAAGTTATCCGCTCCGGTATCATGAATACCAACAATAGATCCGGTAAGGTGTAGGAAGTATGGTGATAACACTATTATAAGCATTTTGGATTAAAGTACTCAAAAACCAATTCGTTTCGCTTCTAGATGTAGTAAGATGGGGTCTAGACACGCCAAGTGGTCTAGCCGTTGACTGGATACATAATTTACTGTTTTGGACTGATTCGGGCACTCGTAGAGTTGAAGTAGCATCTTTGAATGGCCACAATAGAGTTGTTCTAGCTGCTAGTGATGTCGACAAACCAAGAGCTATTGCTGTACATCCTGGCGACGCTTTGGTATTTTGGACGGATTGGGGTAAGGGAAAACAATTTATTTTTGGAAATATTATTCGTTTGATACATTTGAATGCCATTATTTATTTAACTTTACGGCAGGATTGGGCTCAAAACTTTTTTGTAATTGTCTCACATTAATTATCCCTAGGACCAAATCCCAAGATCGAGCGTGCAGATATGGATGGCACTAAGCGAAAAAGTGTTGTAGTAGATCAATTATTTTGGCCAAACGGACTAACCATAGACTACACGGAGTCTCACATTTACTGGGCTGATGCCAAGCACCATGTTATCGAGAAGGCTCTGTTTGATGGAAGAAACCGAAAACGGGTAAGAGAAATGATCAGCGAGTAGTTATAGCTATTACCTATAATTAAACGATTAAGCAGAAAAAAGAAATAGGTAATTGAAGCGTTACAACTAGCTAGAAAGCTTCTAGAAATTCTTGTATATTTGCTATAAAGATGGTCAGTATACTATAATTAAAATTCCAGATATTAACAAGAGGACTGCCACACCCATTTGCGCTGACAGTGTATGAAGACGCTATTTATTGGACGGACTGGCATACTAAAAGTATCTCAAGCGTTGAAAAGAACACTGGCAAAGGCATGCAGACCGTAGTCGGCAGCATACACCTTCCAATGGATATACACATGTACATTTTGATCTATTCATTCATTTTAACATAAATATATCGCGATTATTTTTAATATTTTGACAGTTGATTTTCTTAAGTTTCTAAAAGTAATTAATTTTCCATTTATTATATTTGTTATAAAAGGTATTTTCGTTAATACGTTACATATTTTAGTGCATTTCGTTGCACTATTTTAATACAGTATAATTTGAATAGAGTAGAACTTAAATAAGTTAACTCTTCTGTCCGATGCTCGAAAAGACAATAGCTAGCACTGTTTCTGTAAATTGTACATATATGAATGTATTTGTAAATTTTGATGGGTTTTAGTTAGGTTTTGAACGATTTAGTGATTTCTTTACTTATCATGTTCCCCAGATATCATGCATCCCGGCAAGCCGTGACCTACAAGAACCACTGCGGCGACAACAACGGCGGCTGCTCACACCTGTGTCTGCCCAACTCCAGCGGATATGCGTGCCGCTGTCCCATCGGACTTGGCCTCACTTCTGATGGGTAATAAACTGGTTCATGAAGATTGTCAAAGGGTGAAAGGTGTTCTACAGTGCACAATAGATTTTCTACAGTAATTCTCGAGTGACCGCACACATAGTTATATCTTTATTACGTCGTCAAAATATGCGATCAGATATAGAAACATATTGACAAGCAAGACATATTATTAGGCGGATTACATGTTATTGTATAGGTACATATATTAATATGGGGATACCTATTATAGCTCCGCCTGTGACAACTTCGATATAACAGTTAAACTTAAAAGTACTGTTAGCTTTTAAATGTTTCGTCTATTTATATTTGCAATATTCTGACTTGTCAAAGCGTTTTTATTGTACATCTGATTTGCACGAGATAATTGCGTACCTGCCTCATAAAAATTTGTATTTTCTTCTAGTCGAACTTGCAAAGAAACATTGGATAAACTTTTGGTGTACGCGCGACGCAAGGACATCCGAATCAAGCATCTCAACGCACGCACACATCTAGAATCATTAGATATGGTTAGTGTTAAACATTGTATCCAATTATATTAGACGTCTGTGTACTTATTAAGGACAATTATATTACATGTTGTTTACGATGATTGTTGTCACTAATTGCAAATATGATACATTTATCAGTGACGATAACATGCAAAACAATAAAAATAAGTAGACTGTAAACATAACATTACATCAACTTATACAGAAATGTTAAAAAATATTCATAAATAACTAAAATGGTTGTAGGTAATACCGGTACAAAACATCAAATCTGCTGTAGCGCTGGACTGGGATCATAATTCGAACTCCATTTTCTGGACGGACGTTGACAAGGACAGCATCAACCGCGCCCTGTTGAACGGCTCCCACCAAGATATTATCGTCAAAAGCAACCTCAGTAAGATTCAACAATTTAAAAGCTAAAATTGAGGGAGGGGGTGGGGATCCTTATTTTTATTAAAGTAAAGAAAACATTTTTTTCATGTTTCATTCATCAAAATCGTTGTTTAAATAAAAAAAACTTGTATATTAAAATATTCATGTAATTTAAGAATAACAAAAAACATATGCTTGTGATTTCTAAATAAAGAATGAACCGATTTGTATCATAATGACTTCGGATAGCTAGAACGCTTAACAGATGTCAATTTATTTCGAAAATTGTTTATAATCAAAAAAATCTGGATTTACATTTTCCACACTCGCAGTATCACCAGCTGGCCTCGCTTATGACTGGCTGACAAACAAACTGTACTGGACGGATGCTGGTACGAATAGGATTGAAGTTTCTAACGCTGATGGCTCAATGAGGTCGTTGTTGGCTTGGAAAAATATTGACAAACCACGTGACATTGTTCTGGATCCCAAGGGTAAATATCTTCTATGAAAAATCTATGTTTCATTAAGAGATCGTGTTTTACATACGTTAGTTTTTAGGCGATTACGGGCTTTATATTCCGATGTACAGACTGGTTAACCTATTCCTTAACTAACAACGTAAGCAAATATTTTTAGAAAAATTTAAATAATTGAAAGTGCAAGGTAAAAGCAAAATGTTAACTGACATTCAATCATGTTTCATATGATCTATACCGGGAAGCATTGAGGGCAAGCTCCATACTTTCATTTTAAAATTTTTTTTGAAAACTGTTTTCATTAGTTTTACGTAGGTACATGTTTTCCTTACATTTTGGTACATGGTATAATATCGAAAAATTTCAGGAACAGACTTTTCCCCCAGCTTTGATCTCAACCGTTATACAATAAGAACAAAGTAAATTTAAGTTATTTGCAAATAATGTAATAATGTAATCCGTATACAAATATCTTTGCATTTTTTTTTCAGCTGGGCTCATGTATTGGTCTGATTGGGGTGCGACCCCTTGTATTGAACGGGCTGATATGGACGGTAGTAACCGAAAGCGACTCATTTTTGGTGATATGAGTTGGCCCAATGGCCTGGCATTGGATATACCAAACGAAAGAATTTACTGGACTGATGGAGGCAACCGTACTATAGAATTTGCAAATCTGGATGGATCTGGGCGGACGCTGCTGATCAGTATGTTAAATACACGAAAAGAAAATTACAGTACGACCATTAATTGTTTAACAAAATTCATTTATTTTTTTATCTTAATATTCATTAGTTACTAATAATAATTCAAAATCATTCAATTCGCTATTAACTTTGGTTTTGTTCTAAAAGTATAAAAATGTTCTTTTAAAAGTGTTATTCTTATATTTTCAAAAACGATAACTTAAATTATATAATTATCACTTCCATTGGTTACAGCTTCAACATTCTTATTTCTCTTTGACGTAAAATTATTTATTTTGGTTTACATATTATGTATCTAAATAAAAAATGTGCTCATTATATACGCTGAAAATTCACTTGACTATCCATTATTCGTATCGAGCAGGTGAACATCTCCCTCATCCATTTGGGCTGGACTTGCACGGCGAGGAAGTATTCTGGACCGACTGGGAGACCAAATCCCTTCAAGCGGCAAACAAAATAACTGGTTTGAACAGACGAACGTTGGGCGGCGCTATCGAGGGTCTCATGGATGTCAGGGTCTTCCACAAGGAAAGGAGAACTGTCTTTAACAGGTAATGAGGCAAATAAAATAATTCGATATAACGAAATTGCTTGCTTTCATCTGCTCATCATATTTGTTACATTTTCCTAAGCATTTATTCAAAATAACATTCTTGTAAATTCATCTTAAATTTCATTGGTTCAAACAACTATGAGGACAAGGTCAGATAAATAGTTTTCTTTTGGAAGAAGTAAAGTATTAATATGGTAAGGTGAGGTAAGATGAGGTAATATGACTACGTCAGTGAAGAATAACACACGGATGGCCCGGGATCCAAGCCCGAAGATCACCGTGGTTTACTAGTCTTAACTGAAAATATATCCAAAGTATTATTATTATAATCGATTTTGGATTAATTTTTGGCCGAGACTTAAAACCAGATCTACGGTGGAGATAGAAAAGAATTGCGCGGAAGGTGTTACGGCTAGCAGGTAACCGCCATTTATTATCCGTGGATCAAGGTGGATCGGATTCTATTCGAATAATTTTAGGTCTGTAAATCCTATGGTATACAAAATACCTATACCAATACGCCTTTTGCATTAGAGTCTTTTGTTGTAGCCTATCAATGAATTCGCCCTCCAAATATTGATTTAATCGCTTGCATTTGGATTTCTTCGAAAGTTTAAAGAGTTACAGTATTACGTTTATAACTGTGCTTTCTTACTTAAACATGCATCTTTTTCACACCTGTTTTCTAGCTACGGACGCTTTGACCACAGAAATTAAATCAACTTAGACTTGCTAAGGCTTTATTGATATTTTTTTCTGAATGATAGTTCATAACCTCTTCTACGACGTTCGAATATTCTGGTAACGTAAATTGGTTTTGTGATTAAGGCATATGAATCAATGGTAAAGCAATTGCAATTAATTAAGAATTCATCTCAGTTTGACTGTTTCATAAGCCTATATTTATTTCAGTTTAGTAATTAAGAATGTTTAATATTATTTGATACTTGAATCATTTAATGAGATTTTACCTTTGATATTAATAAGATCGTACGAGTAGGTGCAAATTATAATTATTTTGATTTTTTTAAACTCCCGAGCAGCTATATTGGTTATTTTATTTATTTTACGCTTTTTTATTTAAAGGCGTTTAAGTTTTAATCATAGGGACATACCGGTAATTAACTTAAACTACATTTATTTATCAAACTTTTTATAACAAAATAAAATGAGTTCGCATTTTAATTCATTTTTGATAACTTAAACTTGGCAGAAACAAAATAACATTATGAGCATGTGAAGACATGCTAATATTTTCAAAATAATCAGATTATCTAAAATTTATAATATCGTTATACCATTATGCCAGGTCCTTTACTAGGTAGGCAGAGAACATAGAGTGCCAAATATCTCTATCTATCTCTTCATAAACATCTATTAATAGAGCGTATTGAACTCATTAAATATTTCAAACATTGATTTTTATTTATTTTATAATGCTACCCCATTATCTTTATTTACAGATGCAGCAAGAACAACGGTGGGTGTTCTGATTTGTGTTTACTGAAACCTGGAGGAAGGACTTGCGCTTGTCCAACTGGTGTAAAACTAAGTGTGAGTAAATCTCAATAATACGAGAGCAAATCTTTTAAAAAAGTCAGAATGCAGTGAAAAATTTTAAAAATTTGGAATGAAAAGTTTTATATTGCAATGTACCAAAGAGAAAACAGAATTTCACTTAACGTTTAGATATGCCGGAATGAGCTAAAAACGGACAATATCAATATGTGTAACCTGTCAACATCTAACCAAAGACCATTTGATTCTTATCTTAGTACGATTAGCAGCTTGATGGTACATTTTTAGTTTGGACAAAAGGTGACGGATTGAACCTTGAACCGACGCTCGCATATCGCATGTCCTCGGTCAAAATATAGATTAATATAAAAAAACATAATAAGCGTATTTATATTTGTGTTCCTATCGTCGTTCTATAATAATGTATTTTTTACTTTCGACAGGATGACGGCAAAACGTGTACTGACGGACCTATAAATTTCTTAATCTTTGCCCACCGTATGGATATCCGAGTAGTATCATTGGACATGGATTACCTGGTTGATGTGGTTCTACCGTTACCTAAACTGAGGAACGCTTTAGGTGTCGATGTTGATCAAAAAACTGGTAAGGATGTTTTACCTCATAGAAACGCGATATTGATTTGGGCAGTACCTACATAAAACTAAATTATCATGAATGTTTTATCGTCAGGTTACGTGTATTGGACGGACACTGCCGAAAGGATCATAGCGCGTGCCAGCAAGCGAGGAGATCATATTGAGACAGTTATTCGTAAAGGGTTGCATACAGTTGATGGTATTGTTATCGACTCAACTGGCCGCAAAGTAAGTGTAATTAAAATTTGATTATTAATAATAATATAAAGAGAAGAAAATATTAATTATTACCTTCTTTTTTATCAATAGCTATATTGGACTGATGGAGGACGTAACAGCATTGAGGTATCGGAGCTTGACGGAATGAGCAGAAAAGTTCTTGTCTGGACTGGATTAGGTAAGAACATACAGATTTTTTAATTTTCCAAAAAGGCAAAATTAATCGAACGTTGTTTTTAATTATTTTCATTTCTTACAGACTCTCCACGCGCCATTGCTTTGTACTACGAAGGTGGATATATGTTCTGGTCAGATTGGGGTACTTCAGCTAAGATTGAGCGAGCTGACATGGATGGTAAAAACAGGTAAAGAGTTATTGTTCAGGATACTGATAAAAATTATTACACAGAACGTTTTAATTAAATGCTTTGTCTCGATAATATTGATTTCATGAAAAAAAATATGTTACAGGCGCATCATCGTCGATAATGATATAAAATGGCCCAATGGTCTTGCCGTCGACAGAATTGAGGGTCGTTTGTACTGGAACGATGCAAAAGTTCTTACCATTGAAAGTTCAGATTTTAATGGCAATGATAGGAGATTGTTAATGAACCAAGTGCCATATCCCTACGGTATAGTGATTGTAGGTCAACACATTTACTGGACTGACTGGAAGACTAAAGCGCTTCACAGAGCCGATAAATCAAACGGGAAGGAACGCCTGGTCATTAGAGATAACCTCGACGGGTTAATGGACATACGCGCAATTCAGGTAGGCAAAAATAATAGTAATCTAAGTTAGTGGTTTGAATACATCTGATATTAGTACAATTAATTATATCCGATGTTGACTTTTAGGGTGAACATGTAGTAGAAGACGTTTGCAACGCTAATGGTCTGAAGAACGGTGGATGTTCCCACCTATGTCTCCGCAACCCGCAAGGCTTCTCCTGTATTTGTCCAACTGGTTTATTATACGAAAACGATACCGAACCCAATCCAAAGATCTGCAAGAAACATCCTGATAACTTCCTTGTTTTTGCTACCAGAGATTCAATTTCTATGATATCTTTGGACACTCCTGAACAATGGGACTTCAGCCTCCCCTTAAAAAATGTCCTTAACTCAATTGCAGTTGATTTCCATTGGGACAAAAAGCTCATTTACTTTTCTGATGTCAATAACGACAGCATAAGGTTTGTGGAAAAAAGCTTGAAATGTGTTTAGTATATTAATAAAACGTTAAATACCACATCATTTCTTTTTATGTCGGATTTAAAATAAGAGTTATAATTTTTAAATTTATTCTAGGTCTATAGATATGTCGAATACAAGTCAGACCACGGATATAGTAACAACTAGACTAGACACTCCCAACGGGTTGGGCGTGGATTGGATTGCCGACAACCTTTATTGGACTGATAATGAATATAAGGTATTTTTCAATGTCACTGATTAAATTTTTGATATGATCACGTTGAATGATTTAAAAATTTTATCAGACTGCATAATACAAATGTGTAATACTTATGTTTGAAATTTTAGGTGCTCGAAGTGGCGAGGTTGGACGGATCGTCGAGGAAAACTTTAATATCTGGATTAGTAGAACCACGCTCGATAGCTTTATTCCCATCCAGAGGGTTAGAGAACATCCTTCTTAATTTTGCATTTAAAACTAACATTGCATTTAAACATAAATACCTATAACAAAAAACATTTCTTTATTTTGCAGCATCTTATATTGGAGTGACTGGGGCGAAAGTCCGTACATAGCACGTTGTGCCCTCGATGGAAGTCAACAAAAAGTTATCGTCGATCACGACATAGGATTTCCAAACGGCTTAACCATTGATTTCCAAGACAAGAGGCTTTACTGGACTGACGCTTTAAAAGACAAAATCGACACCTCTGACTTGAACGGTCAGCATAGAGTACAATTAATTCCGGATGCAAAAAATCCTTTCGGAATGACACAGGTAAGTTCAAAAGCGTATCATTTATTTTTCAAGATAATAAAAATACATAAGGGTACCATATAATTAAATTAAGTTATAAATAAAATATTATATATGTAAGTAAACATCTACTAATAATTTTATCTTTAGTTCAAGGATTACATATATTGGACTGACTGGTATAAAAAATCAGTAATGAGGGCTGATAAAAGGACGGGACAAAACCTGACAGCGGTAACGTCTGATCTAGAAATGGCTATGGAGATAAAAGCAGCGTCCGCTGATAAACAACATGGGTGGAATCCTTGCAAGAATGATAATGGTGGATGTACTCATCTCTGCTTTTTTAGGGGACACGATTTCATTTGCGCTTGCCCCGACGAGCCTGATAGTAGAGTCTGCTCCACGAGTAAGTCGCAGTGTGAAATCATTGATGTTGTTCTCGGTGTCGTAACAAATTCAAAGTAAAATAAGTTTTAGTGTTCTGCAGTGTCTCCCAAAATAAAAGTTTTAGAGAAATAATCCACAAAAAGCCCTAAGCTTCTATTAGTGCTACATGCTTCATGTGTTAAGATATCTGCGATGTTGCTAGTGAGATGCTTTAAATTTTCCCATTTTCTTACTTGAAAAGTATGAATGTTATTAAATGTTTGTATTAAGCTTATAAAAGCGCAGAGAGAAATATTTATACTTTGAACTTGGTAAGTGTGGAGGGTAGGGTCAAAAATCACATGGTCATTGATCCAATATTTCTCTCTGCAGCACCAAACGTACTTGTCGAACTGAGAATGCCCTCACATTATCCGTCTTATTACGATTACATGGATATCGAAGTTGGGAAGGTGCACAAGTCGTCGCCTGCCTCGGAAACCCTCTCCCCCACCATGGTTGTTACGGCCATCTCCGTAACCGTCTCTGCGATCTTCATCATGGCTGTCGTCTCGTGCTGTTGCAGTAAGTCAATTTTTAAATTAATAATTTTGTTATTTATTGTTCTAAGTTCCATTCAGTCTGTCTAATGGTGTCGTTAAGAAAACTCTACTTACATAGTAAATGTGTCGGAGGTGATATAAGATATTTCTTCAACTGCCTCGTTGGTCGAGCAGTTGCAAGTGCGACTGCCGATCGGGAGGTCCTGGGTTCAAATCCCGTGTCTGGTCGGGTATTGGATTTTTCTAATTTAGAATTTCTAGTAGTGACTCGGAGTCCGGAATTGTGCCCGGTGCATGGCAATAGGCTCATTACCTAAACGTAACTTAACGGGACTTAAACGTAACTGGTGAAACGTGGGAGTGTACTACACTCCTCTGCCCTACCCCTTCGGGGATTACAGGCGTGATGTTACGTTTTGTTTTTCCAAGGATTTTAAAGTTTAATGTTAAGTGCTATGTATAAAAACACATTTCTTTTCGAGATTAATTGACACAAGTCGTTTTTGAAACTGGATAAATTGTAAGGCTATGCTTGACATCAGATGGTTGATATGCCTTCTTGTTACTTTTATTAAATAATATTGTATTTCACTATACAGTACGGAAGTATCTGAAGCGCGAAACAGAACCGAAAGATGACTTCGGTGAAGGCAGCGGTCACATTTCGTTCCATAACCCGAACTACAGCGCCGCGGCCGCCGCCCTCGACCCAGATCGCCGTCCGTGCTTCCAAGGCATCTTCAAATACGACAAGCATCAGGTAAATTACATGATGCTTCATGTTTAAAAGAAAATATACAATAACAGGAGTGAAATATCGTATTTACATTCCGAATGACGTCAGTGTGACACTCATACGTTTGTCTCATCCTCCATGTAAAATAAATGTTACTCGAGTTAATACCTTTTGAGAATAGTGTTAATGTTTCTAACTGGATATATTTTGCAGGATCGACTGGCGAATGTCTACGTTCCGGAAGGGACAAGCCTGCTGCCCCCGCCGCCGCCGCCGCCGCACCGCCAGCCTCCTGCGCGCCCTTCCACACATGACGATTTCGAACCCGTCACCCTCCATCCCTTCGCCTAAGCGGACAATGAAACAAACGTAACATTGTAGACAATGGAAGCATCAATTCGACTATCAAACACCTTCATTAATGAAATGGGATAATTATTGGGGGTTTAGTACTAACTGGGGTGAATATACTACTTATCAATATGTAAATGATTTTTAAAGAAACATGTACATTAATAGTTACAGTCACATAATCACGTATTTATCAAAACGTAAATTGTAGAGTCGATAGAATAGAACTGTTGCTTCCATAAATCTACTACGACAAAGGCTTCTACGTAATACTGGACATGGATTTTATCGTAATATGAAAAAGTCGTTCGTTAATTTCGTTAAGCGATAATAAAAACATATATGAAAAACATAGAAAAAATGATTAAAACCGGTCTATCTTCGATGTTAACTGAAATGGTTTTGTAAGATATTTGAAAATTTTTATAAGCGTTGGCTTGTAATTGTAGTACCTATAGGTGATTCTGTATAACATTGAAGTTAGACAAGTACCTAAATGATAAGCTGAGTAGCTCATCGTTTTGCAGCTTGGTAGACGATATGAAATATCGTAGAGTAGCTGCATTGACTTATGACTGACATTCGTACTGTCACATGGAAATGCTCGGTTATCCGAGCTCATCCTATTTCTAATGTGGGCACTAAGTCTATTGTAACAAAGCATTCGTACGCAAACTAACATAATATTTCAAATCTAACTTACAAATTAGAGCTTAGTGCCCTCTTACCTGTTTTTATACAATAAGGAATGCCGTCACACGTTCTTCCTTCATCGTTGTGGCTACAATTGTACCGTGTAAGAATACCTACTAAAATTGACGTCAATGAAAACGATAAATGTGTAGCGAAGCGAATCCATCAATCAAAAGCTTTGACCATCGATCAATTTTTATAACGTAGGTAAGAGTGTTTGTCTATGTTCGGTCAGAGTTTTGACATTTGACGTACGCACAGATCTAGGCTAATAAGAGTATAATATATTGCGATAATAAGTAAATAACGAAAAAAAAAGTGAGAGGTTTCGACCGTTTTTAATAGAGCTCATTTTAAAAAGTAAAAAAAAAAAACGATAACCGGACTATTATTATCTATACATGGGGCACCCACTTCGTATTTGTACAGAATGACGCAATGATTGTAAGAATGAAGCTGAGGGTCGGATCTGGAATTCAGATAATGTGGTCAATTGCACAAAACGAAACGGATGCTTAGTGCTGGATATGATATAGATATTGTAAGATCACCTCTACATACATAATGTTCACTTGGATCTCAACCCGTCGTTACCATCGCAACGACACCCCAGCACGTTAACTTAGTTTAATAATTTAATTAGATAGTAGGTTACAGTTTTCGAATAGTTACAGAATATTCCTATTATTACGTATTATATATATTCAATGTTACTCCTTCATAAAGGATATTAATATATATATAAACAAATGATGTATTGAAGTGAGATCATATTTTAATATAATACAGAAATGACATTTAATATTTATTATTTCACAATAAAGTACACACATTCATGTGTCTACTGATTAATATTTAATTTATACTTAATTCACAATCAAATACTTATATTGAAAACCGTAAATAATTTTAGGTGATAAAGTTTAGTAGAAAAAAAAGTAACACATATTTTTCTCATAGATATAGAATTTTTTATTTTGATACGCAGCAAAAAGTTATCATCAGAAGTGTGGTTGCGTTATTGGTATGTGAAAACTTAACACATCAAAATCGCAGTGTATAGCTACTGGTAGGTACGTCGTTATAAAAAAAAACTCCTTGTTCTAGTTTTCACATCGTAATAACGCAGATAGTTGTGGAGTTTGAATGATCTTAGATATCTATATAAATTATATGTGCACTACATACACGGGGTACAGGTACCCCAAGTATCTAACTTTGTATTATTTTTGTACGAAACTCGCGCGGTCCCTCCCCGCGGCTCACGGGCAGGGCTATCGCGATTGTTGTTAGTAAGTACTAATGTTATATCTGTTATAGTATAGTTCGGAGAAGTAGAGGTTTGGGATCATAGGGATAATTATTTTTTCATGTGAGGTAGTTTGTCTGCGAGTGTGTTTCTAACCAGTTACGGCATACGGTGACTATCAAATTTGAATACCATATTAATATTTATATCTATAAACGTTTTGTTTTCCTATTTTTTTCTAGATAAAATCACTCTTAGTATTAACTCACCAGGCTATATATGGTGACAATAAAATATCAATGTAAATAAATACTTAGGTTTTAATTGTGACTTTTTTGTCAAAGCCAATTCATTTCCTTGTAAATAAAATTTTATTTCTATCTGTTACGTTATAGATTAAAAGTCTACGTTCCAAGCGCGCAGGGCCGTAGGGCCCTCTCGTAGGGCCGTAAGGCCTCGTACGAACCCCGCGTACATTTCGCATCTCATATCAGATAATTCTTTTAGTATTTAATTAGACTTATATATCTAACTACTAAAACGCTTCAAGTTACTAAAATGCCTAAAGACAATTTTGCGATACTTGCTACTACTACTGTTTCCTTTATATTTATACATTGAAATGAAAATATTGACGATTCTTAAATAAATTTCTTAAAATAATGAGTATATTTTGTATATGATTTTATATGAAAATTTCGTTTATCACAACGTGGTGGATTGATCTGTCGTCACAAAGCGGCGCACATAAAGTTTCACAGGGTGTATTATTCTAAGGTAGAATTAGGACGGGAGTCAAACGGATCCAGATACCTTTTATCGTTTCTTTACATTTGTTACGAATCAAAGGAAGGCCACGTCTCAAAAGCTTTGTTAACTAAAGATTGAAAAAAACTATTATGTCTTGACTTTTCCTGTTCTTGTTGCTACAACCTTCACTGCTCGGAAAACATTTAATATACCACAAAATTCTATAATACTCGTTATTAAATAATTATAATTTAAATTCATAATACATCTAACTAATATAGCTAATATTGTTCAAGATAATAATTTATTTCGCCTGATACGAACCTATTTAAATCATATTGTTAGACTATTATTATATCATAGAATCGGGTGTTAACTGAACATTTTGAGTCCACAATATTCAATAAACCTACGAATAGCACGTACGGTTAAAATAATTTATCTAATTTATGTCTTCATGTGTCAATGAATAATAATTATTAATTATATAAATACAAAATATTTGCAATATACACTATTTAATAATGAAATTTGTAATGAACACTATATATAACCATCCGCCCTATTTATTCGATTGTTATTATAATTGTGATATGATACAAATTCCAAGAAGTGTCCAAAGTTATTTTAATATTATTATTTAAATATTGATATGAAACTCGAAAATCATAAGACAATTGCATCGCAGTATTATTAATTATTATAATTTAACATTCAAGTGCTCTCTTTATGAATTTTTCGATTAGTTGTAAGTGAAATTTTCCAATAAATTGTTTCGTTACATGCATAGCTTGTAAGCGTGGAGAAAGATATTATGAATGCAGTTACCAGACGGCATAAGAGTGGTTTAATAATGATTGACCGAAATAGTCATAATAATACCTGTTTGGACATTACATTGAGTTACTGTCAATGTATTGGAGCATATTTCCATTGATACGTCTTGAGTTCTGCATCACACTAAACGCACACGATACATAGCAGCTAGATTTGTTCACGCATTGACCCGTCGTTTGATTTCTCCAAAAACCCAATTCATGTGGTATAAATGTGTGTTTGTGCCAAAACTCATATTATTATTGGTAATAATTTGATTGCTTTAATATTTTTTGTTTTTAAATTTAATACTTTAGCGATGTTAAGATTGTATTAAATGAACAGCTTTTACATCTTTGGAGGCCTCCTCCGTATAGAGGTGTTAAAACTGTTAATCCATTATTATTGTACTGAGAATTTAAAATAGAATTTATTCCAGTAAATCGTTTGTTTTATTGTTTTCCTATGTCCTTTCTTACGTAAGTGTATATTTATTTTAAAGTACACAGATTACATACAGAGGTATGTATTCAAACCTTTTAATTGACGCCAAAATGACTTATCAATTAAAAAAAAAAAGGTTCAATGAACAATTCGGAACAAAATACTGAGGCATTTTGGGAAATATCTGCAACAATTTCGTAGCCATTCCTTGTGGAATCATTTATAATGAATTATATTGAAATAAAGGGACGGTTTAAAATATATCCAGCACTTTATTAGACATACATACAGATAGTCACGAACATACAATTACATAGAGTTTACACCTAGTCAACGCTCGACAAAATCTTAACAATAGGTATAGATTAATATTTCAAAGGTCATCGATACAAAATTAACATAGCTTTCGAGTAAATCTTTAGTCTCTAAAAGTCTTAGAACCATTATTAAGTAGGTACACGAAATTGATATTTATAAGCAAAAAAAATCGGTCTCCAATAACAAAATATACCTACAACGTTAAATACACGCCTGAGATTATCGTAAAAAGTTTCTATTCGTAGAATCATTTCGAAGTGATATTTCAGTTCCCTGCATATTTTAACACTTGTACACATTAGAAAATATGATATATTCAATTGTTTTATTTATCTTAGGCTCAAAGACTTATAATGTGAAGAATACATAGTGTAAATGGAAATTATAAAGAGTGCTACAGATTAACAAATGCTCAGTGCCCCAAGTACATATCCACAGCCTGAGGCGAAAACAACATAACGTACGTACATATACAATACACGTCGAATCTTAAAAGCTACGAAATAAATTATGGAAATTATACTGTTATTATAATCAAACGTCCGATGCGCTGCGGAAAAAAACCCTAAAATCTTAAATAATCTCATAAGAACTTAGATTACACCAAAAATATTTGACTATTATTCACACAGAATAATCATTGCATGATCCATGAATACCATTGCGGTATTTTCCAAAAGCTCAAATATCCACTAACATCATTTTTGATTGAAGAATCAGTTAATAAACTGATATAAGCATAGACCCTCAAAACTAAGTTTATGTATCTGTAGATTCTATATACTATCTATGGTCACTGTTTTACAATCTGTGCTTGGGTTATGTGTTCGAATTTCAACATTATTAGCCGCCGTATTTGGCTGAGATTAGAATCAGATATCTATGGGTTAGCTTATACATAGGTAAGTAACTCAAATTGTGAACTGCGTGTTCTCCATTACTAAACTTATAAAAACATAATGAAAAAAGAATATTTTTGGTAGTTCATTTGGTATAATCTAAGTAAAAAAAATATTTTCAGGTACTTAGTATTACCGGTTCATTTTGATTCGCAAAACATACAAATTCTTTTGTAACACTATTAATAGTAACAATTATTAATTGTATAATACCAACCATAATTGTTGAGAAAACGATACGAATATATTTTATGCCTCTGCAGATAAAAGACTAGAAAGACACTAAATTTACTAAAATTTTAGCTTTTGAATTTGCGTCTAATTAAGTCGAAATAGGAAATATAAATTTTTCAACTATGTAAACAACGAAAGCGACATAAGACGTTCATGACAAATTAGTTATTATTAACGATGTAAGTAAATAGATTAGTAGAAATATTCCCAGTGGCAATCAATGTCGCATACGTCGTTATGTTTTTGATCTGCCAATGGGTTCGAATTTTAAAAATCATTGGAAAGTAATAAGCGAGTGTCAATATAGATTTCCATTTCTTTAAATATTAATTAAGAGCAGTTGGCACCGACAGCGATGGTCAATAATACTATTAAAATATATTTTTATAGACAACATACTAAGTATGTATTATATCTATTAGCTAATGCAGTTGAAAATGAGATCAGAGCAAGCGACATACAAAAAATATGTTGACGGCTTCACAATGGCCGACGTATTTTAAGAGCGCCCTCAGTGTTGGCAATTATACGGTACCTACCTTGAAAGAATAACAATCACACTGTAATAACGTTAAAACACTTGATAATTTAAATATAGCATACGGCAACTTTAATAGCTACAACAGATCTAAACATTATTTACGTTTCTATTAAGAAACACTGAGAAATCTACACTCGAGATTAGAATATGAGAAAATATACCTACCTACGCGATAGACGTGACGTCATCACACGTTTCGTATCATTACCATACAACATTTCAACTTTATAACAATATTTAATAATTTTGATTAAATATCATAACATTGAACGCGCAAAAATGCCTTTCAAATCGAACAGGTTTAATATAATTTCATTATTCAATTATTATCTTTTTACTAGCTCAGTACAATAGTACTTTACGTACGTTTTAATTCTTCTACGCCTTTTAATTTTTTTATATTCTAAACTTTCGATATATGTAATATCTTTCAAAGTATGTACCTATAGGAAACGACTATACCGACACTTTTTCGAGTTATAACATAAGTTTTACGCCGATATTTCTATATCAATAAATAACAGTATTCAGTCGAGTGTTATGAATAAATTAATAAAGCTTCTCTACGAGTCCATTAAAATTTAAATTGAGATTTTCTGACAGCGGTACGTTGAGAGCGACAATCGTTAAGCTTGTCGATTGACGTATTGTCTAAGTGCGAAGTAGTTATCTACTTTTTGTTATAATTATTTAATACCTGTATCCGCCATGGTAACGCTTCAGTTCGGGGAAAACTTCTAACAGGACCACTTCGAAGATATCCTGAAACAGAATCAAAAATAAAATAGACAATAATTACCCCAACATATTTGGGTCACTGAGAATAAGAATCTCGGTTATCTTCTCTGTAAGTTATTTTGTTTTTTGACTCGTCGTATCTGAAATTTTTTTCACTTTGTAAACCGTTCGGTCTGTAAATCGCTTGCTGTAAATCATTTACTCTGTATTCCTGATAAACATAACGATAAAATAATAGCTATATGCTATAATACGAGTAACATGCATATCTTTTTTCTAATTCGCCCAAAAACAAATCGCGTCACGGCATTTCCTATAGGTATTTTATATAACAAATATTTTACTTTTACAATTATTATTTATGGAGCTCCAGTAAAACTTGTGTGATATTTGTTTTATAAAAGAAAGACACCCAAACAATTCCATGGTGACGCACAGGGGCAGAGAATGTTCCAAGCTATGCCTACCTTCTGGAAGAGACGTGTTCTCGTAAGTGATACACGAAGAGGATGGCAGTCAGGGTCGATTGTTACTATAGTTGTATATAAGGCGTAGTGACAACACACAAAAATACGTTAAAAATACTGCAAAATGCCTGTTTATTTTAATCCTAAAAATTCTTCATTATCGCAACATTGGTAGTTGTCTGACCAGTTACCTTTTCACGATCAATCAGTGTCGGAGCACTTGTCGCTTTCCATCACATCGATTGGCTGTCGTATCGGCAGTGACAGTTCTAGCGTATCCGCCACGGGTTCAGCATCCCGACTTTAATATTATGTGGATCTAATTTTAGATAGTAGAGACGTGCGATATGTATGTGATACTACACGATTACGAATGTAAAAGTTTTGCGGAAGAATGTTCGCGCGCACGCGGCCGCCCGCATCGCACGCGCTTTACCACCTCGGTGTTCATGTCGCTGACTAAATTAATCACTTGTTTGTGTATAACAATAACTCTTTTTTATAACACACAAATGTTTTTATTGCAGTTTTACAACATGATAGTGTGATTAATTCGTTGTTTTAACATTCAGTGTCGTAATCGTATCAATATTTTACTTTTTGTTAAAGCTTTACAATGCCAATATTATTTAGTGCGATTGCTGAAGAAAAGACTGTTCTAGAAAAATATGCCTCGTGCGATGGTAACTTTATGGAGATATTGGAAGAAGTTTTATCAAAAATGACACAACAAAAAAGGAAAATGACCTACTTACACGGACGTTACTTGTTTCATTATGTTATTGAGAACGATTACATCTACTTTTGTCTCACTAATAAAGTAAGTATATTTCAACTATCTATTAATAGAAATACAAGCAGTTTGCGTAGGATTACTTCTCATGTTATAATTATAGCGTGTAAATGTGTTTCCTCCGAGAAATACTCTAAATAGCTTCGTTGATATAGGTACTAATATAAATTGGAAGGCAGTGGTTTAAATTTTACATTCATACAAGATGCTGTAAGTCATAAAATATATAGGTACTTGTTTAACTACTCTTTGAAAAACTATATCTACAATATCTTTGTTTGTTTATTTTTATGTGGGAGTAGAATAATCGTTGTTAAGTCTAGCATAAAAGTGTTATTTCTTGGTGGTACAAAGTTTTAAATTTTATGTACAATTAATAATTTATGTAGAGTATAACAAATGTGGTTGTGGTAACTTGGCAATAGCAAGCGGAAGAGCGAATTTAGTATAATTTATAGATTTTTCACACGTTTTACGAGTTGTTCGCAATGTCGAAGTTGTTGTCAATTCATGCAAGGCTGTTTTATTTTTTAGAACATTTTTCAGTGCACAATAAACCACTATTGTATTTAATTACATTCTAGAGATTGCCCACAAACTTTGGTCACTATAGAAATTTTTTACTGATACTATTTTGTTTTTAAAGTAGGCACACTTATGTATGTACCT